>BOSO01029950.1:0-25479 GCA_018403395.1 Gorsachius goisagi | reverse complement strand
CTCTGCTCTGCTCTGGTGAGACCTCACCTAGAGTACTGTGTGCAGCTCTGGAGCCCTCAGCACAAGAAGGACATGGAACTGTTGGAGCGGGTCCAGATGAGGGCTACAAAAATGATCAGAGGGCTGGAGCACCTCTCCTATGAGGACAGGCTGAGAGAGTTGGGCTTGTTCAGCCTGGAGAAGAGAAGGCTGTGGGGAGACCTGATTGTGGCCTTTCAGTACCTAAAGGGGGCCTATAGGAAAGACAGGGAAAATCTTTTTAGTAGGGCCAGCTGTGTCAGGACAAGGGGGAATGGTTTTAAACTAAACCAGGGTGGGTTTAGACTGGATATAAGGAAGAAATTCTTTACAATGAGGGTGGTAAAACACTGGAACGGGTTGCCCAGAGAGGTAGTGGAGGCCCCATCCCCGGAAACATTCAAGGCCAGGTTGGATGGGGCTCTGAGCAACCTGATCTAGTTAGTGGTGCCCCTGCTCACTGCAGGGGGGTTGGACTAGATGACCTCTAGGGGTCTCTTCCAACCCAAAACATTCTATGATTCTATGATTCTATATGAGACAGAAGAAAAGGAAACATTAAAAACTGACTTCTAGTAGACAATACCTCTTACCACTTTCTTTTGTTGTAGCCATGCTCTACATTCTCTTTTTGAATATCCCACTCTCCAAAAATTCAAGGATAAAACTGGAATATTATGTTATTGATGAGATATAAATTTCCTCTTTCCAGAAAATTTTCAAATCTAATTTAAAAGGTTTTGCCACCTTTAGCTCAACCAGTTTTGGAAATACTGCACATATGTGCTGAAGAAAGAAAATCAGTTGCAACTAAAACACTGTATTCACAGTATTTAAACAGGAGAAGAAAAACAAAAAAAACCCATTAGTTTGCTCTTCCTTAAAGTGAAATGACTGAAAGCAACTTTGGATTGGCATTATACAGTAATATATAGACAAGTGTTTCAGAATCAAATTTCTCAGGTGTTTTACACCATTTGAAATAACAAGAATTATTGCCAAAATTTTAGCTATGCTGTGTCACAATATAAAACTTTAATAGCACTCATATAATTCCAAAGATACCTAAACTGGCCTCGTAATCTTTAATCTTCATCTTTTCTTTTTGCTAAGAATCCAGTAAATGCTATTCTAATGCAAATAATGAAAAAAAGGGAGAAAGATATTTAGAGAGTCTTAATGTTATGACAGCCAATTTATGCAAGTTTTATGCTGGTTTCTGTGACTACACATCAATCTTCTCAGCATGTGAGTGCCCAAACAAAAAAATAAAGTATCAATGTATCTGAAAGACTACCTCAAGCTGGGAAGGATGTGAAAAGACATGGACTACAGTGGCCGGAGGACTGAAGTGGACTGTAACTGAAGATTCATTGGTCAGATATTGCTTCAAGAACTCCTGCCAACTTTAACAGCAATATTGTTAAAGGTTTGTAAATAAAAATTACTATATTGGGCCAATCTTTTCTGTGCATCCATACAAAACATATTTTTCCTTCCTTGTTCAGGTACAACAAATGTCAACTGGATTACCAGCAGTGCTACTGCAAATAGTATTTTCTAATATTATTTTCTATTCTTATATGTATTTTTGAATGCAAACTTTGAAGACTACCATGTATGAAGTTAGATATGCACTGTAAAATACAAGCAACATTGCTTCTTTCAACTGCATTCTTCTAAAATCTTATTTATTGAACTTTTTGTCTTAGGTTTTAGCATCTTTTGCATCCAAAAAAATGCAATTTTAAAAATATTTTGGCAAAGAGTCTTTTGTATTTCATACAAGCATTAAACTGTTGCTTACGTATAAATTATTTCCAGCTGGAGTGCTGAGTTGTGTTTCCTTCTGCCACTAGTTTCCTTCTCCCACTAGTACAAATATTTCTAGATAAAGTCTGGAAGTGAACATTTTCCAGTAATAACTGCAATTGCAAAATGCATTAGTGCTAATGACAGGTGCTCTAAAAATGTCAGGGTCATAGCACTAAAAGTTCAATGTCCCTTAAGAATTGATGCTCCATGTTAGTAATATTAATAAATGCCATACTTACTTACAATCTACATAACAGACATTGACAGTTTCTCTGTATTTTTTTCGTTATCTTGTCAACAAACATTTTTACTTCAGTGATCTTGGTCAAACTTGCCTACTTCCCTAATTCTGACAGCACACTAGAAATCTTTGTCATATAGTCACTCCTGTAAAGAACAATTCTGTAATCAAAAACATCAAAGCATTGTAATATAACAAGGAGTCAGGAAGTATGTAAAAAGGACTCTGTTTCACCTACCTACTCTCTAATTGCTTGGGCTTTATGCTTTTTCCTTTCTACAGTCTAGGTCATCAGAAGCTGTAGGCTACCCCATATAGAAGTGAGACAGAGATCCCAAAGCCATTTTGGCTGAGAGGTAAAGATTGAAATATGCAAGATATGGGTAGAAATGGGTGACAAACAAACAAGCAGAGGGGAGCTTCAGCCTTCCCTGTGAGCTCCTGTCTCCCTTCTACAGTCCTGGTGAATCACATATTTCACATCATGCAGCATTTCAAATTCACTTTAACTCTTTACATCTATGCCAAAGATATGGAGAGCACTGTAGCCCTGTACAGAGCCAGAGAATTCACTGCTCCTTCAATCTCATGTCACAGGTTTACCTGGTCAGCACAATACAGGTGTGTGGCATCGCCTGTCGTCTCATTCTCCTTGCTTCACATCAGAAGTGCACTAAGGTTGGGGAAGTAGACAGCTTCAATGACTGGAAAGTCTTTTGTGTTTTAAAAGAGGAGTCCATAGGTTATATGAAAGTTCTGCAGAAATCATGCCATAATGAGAGGGGTTATCTGAGCTGATTTTTTGAGTTCACCTTCAAATGTTAAGGCACATACTGTCAACAAGTCACTTTAAAAGCAAGCATGAATTCCACATTAACACAGACTATTCAGCATGGACGCATAAAATTTAAGCTACGCAATTCCCTCCTGTTTCATACATTGTTTGTTCATAAAGGACATGTGCATTAATTACTCTCCATGCAAAAAGCCCCAAATTGTTTAGAACTTAACACCTCTAACTTTAAGATGTTATCACATTTTATTGGTGTATAATGAGGGAAAAGAATGAGTAAAGTAATAATTCAAGTAATTGCATGCACTGCTCACTGGAAAAGAACTCTGAAATTACCTCTGTGTATTAATATGCCCACATGTAAGCCCTCACACATGGTTTAAGAGATTTGCAAAACAGTAATTGGATTCACAGGTATACTGAGTATGCAGTTTTCCAAAAGTGAGTTAACTTTTTTTTCTAGACCAAGGCCATTCATCATCTGATGAACTTGTTCTACACCATGTGTAGTACAATTAGTCTTCAGAAAGAAACAAGCATTGCATTTTTTCCATCTATCTTTTCTGCTATTATTTCTGCTGTTCTATTGTTAGTCCATAAGCACTGTACAGTACGTACAAGAGAGTAAATGTATTATATTAGTTTTATGTGCACCATCTTTCTGTTGACTTGCATAATACACTGTGGAATAATGCATGTGCATTATTATAGCTACACGTGGAGCAGCAACTTCAGATATCTTTATGCTTTTCTTCAGGGGTGGTCACTCTTTCCAAGGAAATGTATGAAATAATGCAAGCACCTGCTGTCTGT
Source organism: Gorsachius goisagi (assembly GCA_018403395.1). Taxonomy (NCBI): domain Eukaryota; kingdom Metazoa; phylum Chordata; class Aves; order Pelecaniformes; family Ardeidae; genus Gorsachius; species Gorsachius goisagi. The sequence goes on along the minus strand of BOSO01029950.1, from coordinate 21,799 downwards.
AATTCTAAAGGTGACAGACTGTTTGCCACCTTGTAGAAGATAAACAATTTTCAGACCAGAAGTGACCACCACACCTCTGGTCACTTGTTTTGCTCCTAGGTAGGTTTCTGAGAAAACACCCTAAGAGAAATGACAGATTAATCTTCTGAATGACAAGATGCCTCTTACAAAAAACAATTACTTAATTTCTTCATACCAGATGGTTATCAAAAATTAGAGTTGTGAAGCAAGTGTCAAGGCTCTTACAGAGCTTTTGCATGCACACTTGCTCTTGCACAAGATCTGCCTGTTTCCCAAGAACACCTACACAAGGCACCCACTGTTCCTCATTCAGAGCATATGCAGGAATTCACAAATTAGACCCTGGGAATTGCACGTGGAAAGGGAGAGCAGAGTGAGGCCTGGAACCAAGGACTGAAGAAGAAGGTAGCAAATCCACAAATAGCCTTTAAAGATGGTTAGGTGAGCATTCTGAAAAGATGAGAGGTTGAGTCCTATCACACAAAGCAGAGAGAAGAATTCAGAGAGAAAAATAGTTAGAAAAATCAAGAAATCTCCAAATTTTATTGACATTCTTGTCTAATATCATGTACCAAAAGCAAAGCAATAAGAACAAACAATTCACTAAGTCTTTTAATGGTCATGGTTTTAAAAAGCAGAGATGTTGTTCAATGTTATAAAAGCGCATCATTTACATTTCACAACATCAAGGTATATAGCATAACACTCCCCCTTTTTACTCTAAAATTAAGGGTATTCTTTACATTTTTAGTGATTTTTACATCAACTCTTGATAGTTCCAGATTACATGTCTTTTCTATATGTAGCTTCTGTGTTAAAAGGAGATGAAGAATGATCTTTGCCATTTATCCTCAGAATGACAGAAAATACTGCTATCCTTAGGCACTTGAAAAATCTTTGAAGGCAGCATTGCTACTGCCAAAGACATACTGAAATTGTGGTAAAGAAGATAGGGAGCAACAATACATCAGTCAGGAGTTTCTGAGCTAACTGCCAGCTCTGATTTTCTCAAACATAGACACACAAACTACAGGATCCTTAGATAATCCTGGTCTCAGAACACATTAAGGAACCAAGCTTCAAAGAATCACATGATTCAAGTTGCACTATCAAACACAGACACCTAGACCTCATTGTTCACTTCATAAAATCTCGATTTTGTAGCTTCTGAATTACATTTAGCTGTAGTTAGGATCTTGAGTATTTAGAGAGTATTTTAGTATCAGGACACCAAGAACCTACGAAGCAAAACCCTTGCCTTAGTAACGTGCCTAAGAGCCTGTGCTCTTAGTAATGTACTTAACATACCCAACTCTTTATCTCTCCCTCTCTCTTTAGCTAAAGGATCTTAGAATCATAGAATTGTTTGGGTTGGAAAAGACCTTTAAGATTATCAAGTCCAACCGTTAACCTAACACTCTCAAGTCCACCACTAAACCATGCCCCTAAGCACCACGTCTACACATCTTTTAAATACCTCCAGGGATAGGGACTCGACCACTTCCCTGGGTAGCCCGTTCCAATGCTTAACAACCCTTTTGTTGAAGAATTTTTTTTCTAATTTCCAACCTACCCCCCCACCCCCACCCCCCCCGGTGCAACTTGAGTCCATTTCCTCTTGTCCTATCACTTGCTGTTTGGGAGAAAAGACTGACACCCACCCTGCTACAACCTTTCATATAGTTGTAGAAAACAATAACATCTCCCCTCAGCCTCCTTTTCTCCAGGCTAAATGACCGCAGTTCCCTCAGCTGCTCCTCATCAGACTTGTGCTCCAGACCCCTCACCAGCTTTGTTGCTCTTCTTGGGATGTACTCCAGCACCTCAATGCCTTGCTTGTAGTGAGGGGCCCAAAACTGAACACAGTATTTCAGGTGCAGCCTCACCAGTGCTGAGTACAAGGGAACAAACACTTCCCTGATCCTGCTGGTCACACTGTTCCTGATAAAAGCCAGGATGCTGTTGGCCTTCTTGGCCACACTGCTGACATATTCATCCAACTGTCAACCAACAACCCCGAAGATTCTTTAACATAGTTAATTGTCAAATACCCTTTGCTGTCCCCTTGTGCCTCCTGGTAAGTGAATCCAGCCAGGAGCCCACAGTTACTAATTCAGATTATCTCTTTTACTTCACTTCAAAAAGTGAAGGCTGAACAAACTTTTGCTGTACACTGACAAAGAAGCAATATAGGAAGAGAAAATAAACTAGCCATTTTGACCAGACAAGCACAGAGAGTAAAAAAAGAAAGCGAAAAGTCATAGTGGTATAATAAAGGCAGAACAGATGGAAAATGTAATCACTGTGGACTCAAGACTGGTCCCATTCAAAATGCCAGTTCAGTAGTAAGAAAGGGGGCAACTTAAAAGTATTCAAATTTTATGCTATATCCTGAAGGAAGGTACTGTTGGGAATTGAAGAAAGATTTAGCTGACAAAGTCCCTGGCTCTGAAAGACAAATCAACTCATTAAACAAGGCTAAACTTTTGCTTAAAAATACCAGTAGCCAAGAAGATGAAAACATCCATTTCCAAGACAAATAAAGTGTTGATCATTTTCCCAGATAAACTAAAAAGATGATTGTATTTCCTGATTTCCACCTTTAACCATTATAGCTACACTTCGTTTAAAATTCTTATTTGCACTTTCATTCAACCACCCTGAAATAGTTAAATGCTTGCAATCAGTTGAACAATGGAAGATATCTGCATGCAGTTGTAGAACCAGTGTAAGAAGCATGAAGCGTGTCTTTGTAGGAGTCTCCTTACAAGCTATGAAGAAATACAAGAAGTGAATGAAAAAAAATGTAGACTATTCTATGTCGACAGGAGAAGCATCAGAGCAGTATGATGAGTGCTAAACAGATCTCTTGCTTCTGTGCACAGACTCAGAGCTAGCCCTAATTAGGGATGAGAGAGAGAGAGTATTGCATAGAGATTTGCGTCTATGCTCTCAGGACCCCAGTTTCACAAAACAACCAGGCCAGAAGGTTAGCTCACCTAGTCTTCCTTGCATTTGGGAGTCTGTACTGTCAGTACATGATAGCATAGCAGCCCTCTAGACTATTTTAGGAAAAGTAGACAGTCCAAAACCAGTAGATTCAACAGCATGGCCTTCCACAGAACCAGAGTTCATAGGGTCTGTGGACATGGGAGCCAAGGGATGGAATGGGTGTCTACTACAGGGTACAGCAGTGAGAATAAGTACAATGGTTGACAGCCAGATGATGAGGCTGTTTATATACATTAAAAGTCTATTTTTGTCTTTCCCAGGCAGTTCAACTTTACTGCTACTGCACTTTGATGGTGAAATACGTAGTCCTGGGTAGTGGGTAGGACACAATTCACTTGGATAGGACAGATTTCAGATGCCTTTCCTGTTAGTGAAAGACTTCTCAAAAGTTCAGCAATTCTGCGGCAGAAGTATAATTCTTAATAAGAAGGTCAGAAATCTATTTATGAACAAAAGGTTTTAGTCTCAGCTACAAATTGAGATATTCTTGAAAGTAATCTGGTTATGTCTTAATTTTTACTTGAATCCTCTCTAATTTTTTCTATCCTCTGTATAGTTTCAGAAGATACTATACACTATAGGAGTTTTCTGACTTGTTTTGCTATGATTAAACAAGGAAAATTGATATGTCTGATAGAGTTCTTTTATAGCTGAAATAGTGTTTTCTAGTTAATTGTTTAATTTTTTTGACGTTTAATGATAAACAAAATGGAAAGCATCTTGCTAGTGTCACAAAAATGTTCTGGGAGAACATTTCTATGCTACCCACAATTTTAAATAAAATCTTTTCAGGAATGTCTGCCCCCCACCCTGAATATTTGGATAATGTTCTTTCCAGATTTAAATTTTTCAGTTTTTGAGGAAAAAAACTGTTTGTTTTTTCTTTAAAAAAAGCAAGGTAAAATTGTTTCCATGTTATGGTGTGTTGGTCTTGGCTTACAGGCAAGCACCCACTCAGCCACTCACTCCCCCACACCCCTTTCCTCTGCTCCTCTACATTCAATAAAAATAAAAATATAACATTTGTATAATACAGCATTTCATTGTCAACAAAAGGCTCAGAGGTGTTCTGTTGTGGGCCTGTTGCAGAACCACTAAGTGTCCAACTCAGGGCAGTCCCTGGCCACCTCCCACAAAGACCAGCCCTGCAGTGTCCCCCACCAAAACCTTGACATTTACACCCAACAGATATATTCCTTTCTATCTTTTATTCTAATTAAAACATTTTTTTTTGTAAAATCAGGTGCAATATATCAAAGCAAAGCATGCCTTTCTAAAAATGTATTTGATTTTTTTCAAAAGAAGAAATCTTAAAAATAATTTTCACAGGAAAGTGTAAAGGAGTATTGACCTATCTGCTGTCATCATTATTCTAATGATTTTTTTTACTAGAGCAATGGTAAAAGGTGATTTGTCTTAAAAAATTATGGGTTTCTATTTATATTAATAGATTAAATTAACAATCAGTTAATTTCTGTTATATTGCACAGAATTTCAAAATAGGGTAGATTATTTATTTTACACTTCTGAGATGTACACATGATTTTTTTCTAATTTGTATTTAAATAAATCAGTAAATCATCTTTATTTTGTATATGGTATAATATATAGTAAATAATGCAAATATATAACAATGCAATTAACTAACTAAAAATAGTAGAAAATTTCAGTGAAAGTTTACTGTTTAAATTTTAATACTTTTTAATAGTTAGAATTAAACCAGTCCTTAAATGATTTTCCCTGCACACAGATAAATTATACATAATTGGGGTAGCAAAAAATAAAGATGTTAATAGTTGTTAATTTCATCTTTCAGTTTGCATCATGTATTTTATAGAAATCGGTGAGCAATCACAAACAACATTAGCATACTAATCTGCCTCAGTCAAATTTGAAAGTATTTGTGTAACTTCACTCTAGAACATATTTTTTTCTCAGTCTTCCTCTATGTGAAAAAGAAAAGGGCCCCGACACAAAATGATACAAAATATGTGTTAAAGTGTGTAAAATATGTAGAGGTAAAAAATACGCAAAAAATTATTTTTTTCTGCAAGAAAATGCATGTAAAAAAGTAAACTATATAGAAGGATAGTTTAAAAATTAATTATTAGCACACAGTTTTCATAGAAAATAGGTGTGGATGTAGACTTTTCATCTTCTTCCCTACTCTCCCATATGTCAAAAATAATATTATCAGCCTTTTAATAAGTTAACCATCTTCCATATCCACCAAAGGAAAAAGAAACAAAAACCTGAGAAATTAAATTGATGAAAAAAAAAATGTTATTTGTTGAAACATAATCTGTGAGATCACAGCCTAAAGCAGTGAAAAAAGCAGAGTGCATAACAAAATATTTCTTCATCTTCTTAGAAACGTGAACATCACTGTTGAAGAAAATTGTTTTCAGTGTCAATGTTGGTAAAGAAATGCTATTTTCCTATGAAGAGAACACATTGATTTCATTTTTATTAGTGTCATATCAAGGGGAGGATCATAGATCTTGCTTGCCTTTTGTGATTTATACTAGTTTCAGTAATAGCACAAAATGAAACAAAGGGACACAACTAAATTGCAGATCATGAAACAAGAGACTGAAGCAAGATGTCAGGCATCTGTCAACTCAAAATGCTTAAAATTGCTTAAAGGAAACTTCACAATTTTTAATTAATATTGACCAGGAAATTGCATGAATTAAGAAATGTGGGGGGAATGTATTAATTTTTTATCTATTTGTTTGTTTATTTATTTATTTATTATATTTCACAGGGAACAGAGTTCCTAATCCTGAGAAACAAATTTGCATCTCATAGGCACTTTTTTTCTTTTCTTTTCTTTTCTTTTCTTTTCTTTTTTTTTTTTTTGACAATACCTCTGCTTTTCCTGGAATAAAATTAACAGAGGAATGATAGGGTTTTTTGTCACAGCTGTGAAGACAATCACACAGGATAGCTAAGGAAATCTTCATTTCTAGAAATATATTTTTGAAGCTTAATCTTTAGCTTCTGAAGCTGAGAAGTTTTTAAGAAGGAATTTTTCAAGAAAAGTTCCAAAACTAAACACAACCCTGCTTTCCTTTGGACACCATTCAGCTTAGCTCATTTCCTGTCTAGTTATTCTGCACTGGTAGATGGTGAGTCCTTGGAAGCTTATTAAAACCAGCAATCACAAAAGTGCTGATATGGAAGGAGTCTCCATGGAAACTGTAGTTAAAATTGGGTAGTAAAATATACTAGTGTAAAACTGTACCTCTCCATGGCTCCTAGTAAAATAAATAAATAAATAGCTGAAACTATATAAAATACTATATAATAGTATTTTGTGACCATATAAGTCTCCAGCACAATCTGTGCTGCATCAAATGCCACACGGATGATAATTTTGAACAAAGCGACACACGCTGAGGTCTCCTCCATAATAGCTTCCCTTCTCTTAAGCAAATGATTACTATTGCCACGCCATAGTCTGGGGACAGAGCAGGAAATAAAAAGGAAAAAGAAACTATTCCTTAAAGTGAAGCAAATAATATATTGCAATTCTTCAATCAAGCTCCCCTCTGTACTGTGTTGTGTGAATACTGAGGAAAGGTACAATGAATAATCAAAAAGAATTGAAAGGAAAAAATCACATTCAAACAAATTTTATTAAAACAAAAACAAAAAAATGGATTAGCCCCTCTAAAGCACTATGACAAACAAGAAGAAATCCATGCTATTGAAGGGAACTTAATTAAAATGTGCACAATCTCTACTACAACTGACATATCTCATTAAAATCAGAATACTGAGGGTTTGAGAAATTGAAAAAAACCCACCAACCTTAAAGCTTTCATTGCCAATCAAGCTGACCCAGGAAAAAAATCCCATAAATTAACCTCATATTTCTCTTTATGTATGCAGTTTTATAGTTCATGTACTCATTTTCTGACAATTTCAAAAGCAGTTGTTTTATCTTCTTAATAGAAAGTCAATGTACTACTAATATTCTGTGTAGATGGGAAGCTGAGACACAGATGGATTAAGTGTCCAGGAATATAAACAATTTTAGAGTTAAACTCATGGTTCGGCCAGATCCTTTCAAGATACAGTCCAGTATCGAGATCCATGCTTTTCCAATACACCAGCTGTAACCTCAGGGAGCTTGGCAGTATATTGGCTTCTCTTATCATTGCTGTAACAAACGGGTATTAGCAAATAACCCTATTCCTGCAGTCGTTTACTGGCAGTCTTGAAAGCTACTTGGAATGACAGATTTCTCCTTGTAATACCAAACTACTATAACCAGCTAAATTCAGCTCTGACATTTCCAGAACAATCCTACTCAAAATCATAATGCAAGGCAAGAGCGGTTTAGATGCAATTTCCTCTACCTTTGTTATTTCCAGATTTTCCTCCTTGGGAAGATCAGAGAAGTCTAAACTTTCCATATCTTTTTTCCTGGGTTACAATATGTGACATGCTAAAGTCTCTAAGGGACCACGTGCATTTTGAAAAATAGCAGTTACAGAGAGGAATAGCTCCTAGTTCTCGACTGTTCCAGAACAAGACAACTCACATACACTTCTCAGATTAAAAGAAAAAATCCCAGCACTTAATAAACACAGAGATTTCCTTGAATATGAAAGGCCATATTTTCATTCTCAAAAGAAAAGAATTTCTGACAACATGCAGTATACTAGTTCCATCAGACAATGCCACTTGTTTTACTTACATATCCATAGTCTTCCTTTCCTTTGCTGTTTTTTTTTTAATTCTATAAAAATGAAAATATAAACTTCCCAATGTACAGCATTTTATTCACAGCAATTTTTTCTATTCTGTCAGTGACTCACCAGCCAGCCTGCAGATTTACAAATAAATGCTATAGGCTTAAATTTCAAATTTTATGTTTCACACTCCTGCCTTTTCACTCAATTCATAATTAAAATGCAAACATTTTAATTCACACATTAAAATGCACACAGAGAAAAAAAATTCAAATAAATAGGGATTACAATAGTACCATTATTGTATAGATATTGCTTCCTCATGATCCAGATAAATAAATACATTTTAGCCCTCACCAGTGACACATGACATCAACAGATGGAAAATTTAACTAGAGCCCAACAATCTGATATTTCAGGTGTATGTATGGACATCAGTTAAATCCAGTTTATCTTCCTACCTGTCTTCCAAATGTTATCCCCAAATACATATATTCTTCAAGTGAAAACCAATGTAAATACAAAGGCAAAGGAATTTTTGTAGGAACATAATCTGAGTAAAAAAACATCACCAAAAATGAGAGACAAATCATACAGACCTCATTCTAGGTATGTGTGCTAGAACTAACTTAGTAAGCCTTTTAAACACATCCAGGTCTTTTAAATGGTTCTAACTTTGACTGAAAATGATTTTCAAAAGCTAGGACTCTGAAAGAGCCTTCCAATAGAAAGATATTACATTAGGGTCTATCATTGTCACATTCAAAGTCACCTGGCCAAAACAATACTTAACTTTCATACAATTAGTTCTACTCTCTGGAAATCTTCCTTGACAAGTCTCATTTTAGAAGTTTCTGTTCCTTGGTGTCACATTTTTTCTTCTCCTAATTTGAAACGAGACTAATTAATATTTTCTGCACTTCTTGGTAAAGTTTTAATATCATAGCTTCATATAGCAAGTTTCCCTAATAATTAATCTCTAGTAAACATTAATTACCTACTCTTTTAGGAATTTAAAAATAATTAAAACCCAATTACAATTGTTAACTCATTGAGAAAAACATCTTAACCTCTATTTTTAAGGTGTTTTAAGCTACTGAATATGAATTAATATAAGTAGAGTTACATAAATGTTTAATATGAATGGTAAAAAATATTAAATAAGTGGTGACATGAAAACAATGGCTACATATTAAACTTAAGAAAGTATATTTTAAAGTTTGTAGATTTAATTTGCTGGACTAGATTATATACCATCTTATGTTTAAGTACTTAAATGAGGCTGTATTAGTATTCACCTAAATCTTAGTGTTTAAATCCATTGAATCTAATTTGTGTATTAAATACTCATGGGTGTGAAAAAAAAAGCTAAAGTATTCATTGATATTTTCCTCCATACTCCGGTGAACTTCACTTGCAGGATCTGGTGAAAAAATTAGGATTAATCTGAAGCAGGGGTCTTCACTTTGTGCCATGGGTTTCCCTTACTGCCAAGGTATACAGTGGCTAAGAATCATTTACAGATTAATTTATATAAAGATGCTGGAAATCACCAGATACTGTCTGAAGGACTCAAAAATAGAACAGAAAAGAATCACTGAATCTTTAGAAAACTGCCTCCATCCAAAAGTTAGCTCTAAAAACATTCTCTCTTGTTCGCTATTCTGATTAACATGTTTTCTCTCTCTACTTATTAATAATGTATTACTTCTCATTTCCTTTTGCTATTCAAAGATACTCCACCTCTCAAAAAGCTGAAAGCAGAACAGATTACAAAGGGCGTACAGCTACTTAAATGTAAAAAGGTGTGGAGGAGTGCACACAATGCTGCATCAAAACAAGTCTGCTTCCTAACTTAGGACAAGGTAGGAAAGTGTTCCAAACCACTTTCTTTCTCACACTCGCTATTTGTAATAGTACAGTGCTGTGGTCTCTGGCCCGCTGCCCTTCATTACACTCATCTTCACCCTGGAAGCTGAACAGGAGCCATGTCCTCCCAGTTCGAATTCTACATGACATTGATAACTCTGTCTCAGCTACCAGTCTGGCAGTGATGCTTACGTAGCATCACTAGGCAGTGATGTTTATTACACCTCTCTGCTCCACTGTCACCCATATGACCTCTTTCTGCTTCTGTAAGACTATCAGTCAAAGGATGATGGTTATCCTTAGGGGCAGCACACACACATTTACTGGGCTGACGTGCCTACTGACTATAGTAGGCACATCTTCATAAGATGTATCCATCCACTTAATCTTCAAGAAATGGGGGAAGGGAAGGGCAGATAGTCTTGATCAGTGTATTTGGTTTACATAGGAAGGTTTTGGTATTGGGGAGGGAGTGGGGCAGGAAGGTTACAGGGTGGCCTCTGTGAGACCAGGGACTGCCCCTGTATTGGACAAACCCAGTTCCAGATGGCTCCAAAATGGCCCCCATGCTGGCCAAACATGAGTCTATCAGCAATGCTGATGGTGCCTCTGTGATAATATATGTAAGAAAGCATAAAAAAATGTTGTGCAGCAGCTGTGAGAGAGAGAAGTGAGAAAAAAATGATAAAAACAGCCCTGCAGACACCAAGGTCATGATGAAGGAGGGGAAGGAGGTGCTGCAGGTACAGAGCAGAGTTTGCCCTGCACCCCCTGGAGAAGACCATGATGAGGTGGGTTTGCCCCCTGCAGCCGATGAAGAACCACACTGGAGCAGAGATCCACACTGCAACCCATGGAGGAAATTCAGATCTTAGTATATTCTGTGAGACTATTATCTCACAAAGCTACCTTTCTGAAATGAATCCTGCAATAATGAAGATTTCCAGGCAGTATCAGGTTGTTTGAGATGGCTTGCAGGTTCTGTACTGGCATTTCACAGAATCACAGAATCGCAAGGGTGGGAAGGGACCTTGGGAGATCATCTAGTCCAACCCTCCTGCTAAAGCAGGTTCACCTAGAGCATGTTACACAGGACTTTGTCTAGACGGGCTTTGAATATCTCCAGAGGAGACTCCACAACACCCCTGGGCAGCCTGTTCCAGTGCACTGTCACCCTCAGAGCAAAGAAGTTTTTCCTCATATTCAGCTGAAACAAACTTATGCTCATTAAACTCTAGAATGTGCTGGAGAGATGTACTTCAGTGGCCTTCCAGGGAAATACAAACATCTTTATCTGTCCTCTGTCTTTTGCTCGCTTATATTGCAGGGTCTTTGGTTGTGCAAGTTTCTTCAGTGCATTGATCTGTAACAATTGCTGCCTGGATAACTTGTGTGTATCACCATGTAAAGGTTCACAGAAAGTCTATATTTATGCCAGTGCTTAAAGTTTTGTTCACAAAATGTCAGTCTTTTGCATTCCCAGTTCCATATCACTCTCCTTGGATGACTAGTAACTTAGAATTACCAGGAAGGATATCTCACTATAATCCCTAAATCAGAGCTTCAACACTGCAAATCATTATGTTCTGTTTTGGGTTTTTTTAAAATATAATTTGATTTAACAAAAAAACAAACCCAAATTTAAAATATGCTATAAAGGAAAGATAAGGAAAATGTACATTCTCTTTTGAAATAATAATTTTTCCCTTTTTCTTTCTTATGAAACAGAAATTATAACTTTTGATTATCTGTATTTTCACACTCATATTAGCAAACAATAGAAACTGCCAACATAGTAATTTGCTGTTTAGAAATAAAATGACTAATCAGTAGAAAATTCCAGTGGATGCTTATAATTACAAGTACTCTCTCTGACATATGCAGCCCCCACTGACTCTTTTTTTTTTAGTGGAAAAATACCATTTGAACTACTATAGTTAAAATAAATGTAAACATTTTTTTCCTGCAGTTTCCACCCTTTACCTGTCTTTTGGATTACTGGTCTACTGTATTGCTTACAGCATGTTATATATTCACTTTCAAAGCATTTTCAAGGGCCACACACAATTTCAGAGCATCAGGCGACATGCTGCCAGCAAGCCATGTGTCAAGAACAATGAGCTTAAGCATTTGAAGGCAGCCCACATCTTGCTAAAGTCTCTGAAGAACCACTGTTGGCAACCTATACCAAAAGAATTAACATCCGCTTTAAAACTTGAGCAAAACAGAATGGTTTGTTACCTTATATTATCTTGTATATGCTGAACACTAAGCCAATAATTTCTCATGTCCCTTGCTTCTCTTGTACATTTTGAGAGCCAAAAGCAATAAAAGTGCCATATGGCCCACATACCAAGTTTATAAAATATTTTGGCAATCCCTTCTGAAGAAAAAGTATTGTGGATGGAAGTTGTTTTAGTTCTGAAGTGATTAAGTTCTAAAACAAAGAAATTTGAAACTGAAAACATGAAGCTACCAGCCTTCTTTCCTACACTTTGAAAACTTGTTTTATATTGATCAGCCTCTAATATTGTCCAAACCTGTTTTGGTTCTTTCTAGTAGTGGTTCTTGTAAGGTTTTTAATTACAACTGTGAAAGTATTTTTTGGTTTACTTATAGTACTAGTAGGATGTTTTTGCCTGGGATCCAGTGCATAGAGATTACTGATATAGAACTATTGACATTGGCACATAATTAAACAAGAAGCAATACAGTAGATCTAAAGTAAGATTTTTATTACTAAGTTACACACAGAAGTGTTACAGGCAGAAAAGTACTTCCATAAACGTTTTGTAAGACCAACTGCCTAATCTTCTTTTCCTTATTGAGGAAATACTGGCAGCCTCTTCAACTTACAGTCTATTAGAAAAACATACATATGTCCATAAACAGATGACAATAACATACTGCGAGCTTATAACTGTATTCAGTGCTTTCTTGCAGTGTCAATGGTTTATGACAGTGCTATAAAAACCTCTAATAATTGAAGGGGAAATTCTAATTGTAATTGCTTAGCAGTGGTAATTTGTAACCAAAGAATGTTATGGTATGGAGGGCAAGAAGACTCAACTACAAGAAGTGGTTAAACTGGCTGGAGGTCAGAATATTCCTTTGGTCATAAGAAACAGCCTTAGCATTGTCTTGTAGCCATCCTGGAATGGGAGCAATCAGGGGCCCAAGCTCAAGGGGCCACCTTTGGGCAGTAGAGATGGCCTTGGGAGGGATGGACCCAGGGCCGGGCTGAGGTGTCCCATGCGACCACTCTTGGGATGGATGCTGGTGCAAGTGCATGTAAGGAATCTGCTCATGATGCATCTTTGCAGACTCCATGTAGAAGAGCATATTGTAGTACGACTCTGCCCAATGAACGGTCATTAAAATTTTATTTTATATTTAAGCACAAACACATGTTTAATTTGCCTGAGGGTTACCATAGAAATTGCCTAACGTAATAAAAAATACAGGTTTTTTAAACAGCATGAACTTACTTTTTAGCTGAATGGAAGACTAATTCAATTTAGGCAAGGATTTGAAGATTTCAAAGACAGAAATTTCTTGATTTCCAAATTCTAAAGAAAACAGAAAAAACTGAAATGGAAACTTATTGTTTGAAGATATTTTCTTCAACTTCTTGAAACTTTGATATACACTGAAGAATGGAAATATTTAAGAATATAGAAAAAAAGGAATAGAGAACTTTCCCTAGCTTTTCTCTGTGATGTAACTTTGCTGAAGGTGACACTATTCATGAGGTTTTTGATTAAAGAAACATCTCCTGATGGAAATCCATCCACTGAAATTTATTCACCATGGTAAGCTGAAAAATTATGAAAATGTCAATCCTGTTAGTTATGCATAACATTGAATCAGCAAACTCAGTACTTGCATGAAAATCAGAGTGTCTTGGAGACTCCTACATCTCATGATTTCAGCAACTAATTTTAGGATTCCCTGTTCGCAATGTTTATTTCTATAACATCCTCAAAGAGTCTTAAGTCAGAATTGATGTGTCCTGTGGCTTCATCAGAAATCACTATTTTAAGAAATCAGACAGTGCAACATCAACATTATGACACGGGTTTTTTGCCATTTCAGTTGAGAAATTCTGTTTAAATCAAAGTCTACAGTCTTTGAATTAACAGAATAATGAACAAAAAATGTTTAAGTAAGTGCTGTGCTTGCTTAGTAACATAACATTTGAGATTTTTTGTTTAAGTAAGTGCTGTGCTTGGTTAGTAAAATAACATTTGAGATTTTTAAGAACATGAAAGGATAAAATGTACCTTATGAATACAAGGAAGACAGTGCAGCACTAGACTAGGTTTTCCAAAAAGGCTGTGGAACTATCTTTGGAGCTTTTTCTAGATTCAGCTAGAAAACCCATAAATTACCTAGTCAGACCCTGTCAATAACCTTGTTTCAAGTTGGAAGTGGGACAAGGTGACCTTCAGAAGTCCTTTCCAAGCAACACTTTTATGGTGCTATGGAAAAAGCATCAGGGTTTTACTGGGAAGTATTTATTGGTTGCAAGGATTAGTAGAACATAATGCATTGGGAAAGCATAGCGACGACATAAAAAATATGCTAATATTGAAATACACTGCAAATAGAACATATTAGGCTGATTTATTTTAAAACTCAGTAATTGCAGGCCATTTGTCATGTAAGCAAGCAAGTGGAGAATAAGCCTAATGCATTTCAAATGCAGCAGGATTTCTAAAGCTCATCACAGTATATTCATAAAGATTGCTTCCAGTTAAACATAGTAGAGGCTCAAGGATTATTACAATTTAGTCTCATATATGAATAATTAGTTGCATTCACTCATGTCCTCCAACAAACTCAAATACTTTTTTGTATGCAAAAATAGTAAGTATGCTCTTTACATACAGATACACTCTGAAAATATATTAAAAAATGAATTAATTCAACAAGATACTGCTATAAGTCTTCTAAAATGAACTAATTTCAATTATTTTATCAGTCAAATTCAAAAAGTACAAATCTGTCATCCTGGAAGTCAGTGGCAAAATTTTCCATCAATATTCAGCAGGGCCTGGTTGACCTTCAATAATAATCCCTTACTATAAGGATCAAATAATGTACTAGGCTCCTATAGACCTCCAGTAAATACATTTCCAGCACAGGCATCTTAAAGAACATGCTTAAGTGATTTTACTTAAAACTTAAAGTCTTGCAGTGTTTTTGGCTGGGCTAGAGCTAAATTTATTCAAAACTAGCTTGTATGGTTCCATGTTTTGGATTTCTGCTGAAAATAACGTTGATAAAACAGGGATGTTTTAGTTATTGCTGAACAGTTCTTACACAGAGTCAAGGTCTCTTCCTGCTTCTCAGTGCACTCCACCACAGAGTAGGTTGGGGTGCACAAGAAGCTGGGAGGGGACACAGCTGGGACAGCTGACCCCAACTGACTAAAGAAATATCCTGTACCATATAACTCAACAGTAAGAGCTGGGGGAAGAAGAAAGAAAGGGGTATATTTGGAGTTATGATGTTTGTCTTCCCAAGTAACCATTACATGTGATGGAGCCCTGCTTTCCTGGAGATGGCTGAACACCTGCCTGCAAATGGGAAGTAGTGTGTGAATTCCTTGGTTTGCTTTGCACAGCTTTTACTTTCCCTGTTAAACTGCCTTTATCTCAACCCACGTATTTTCTCACTCTTACCTTTTGGATCGTCTTCCCTGTCCTGTTTGGGGGAGTGAGTGAGACGCTATGTGGGGCTCAGCTGCTGGCTGGGGTTAAACCACAAGAACTCTGGTCTGGAAAGACCTTTTGGAAAAACAGGCATCATGACCTCAACATCCTGTAAAGATCAGAACTAATGAGACAGGAAAAACCAGCCCATTCTGCTCCTGTGAACTTGTCATCTCTGTTTAAAATTAAGAAAACTGAAAATTTTCAAAGTGTATATGTTCACCTTTGGGTTGTCTTTTTTTCTCCTTTTTACTCATCTTTTAAACTCTGATGCAGACCTGGATGAAAGAATGAAAAAGAGTTATAGCTAAAGTGGCTCTGAGCAGCGAGGACTGCCATGGCCCTTTGGAAGAGAGTGAACGTAGGATGAAGACACAAGGTGCTATAAAGCCACTTTAATTCTCAGCTCCTGTCTCACATGCAAACATATCTGCTTGTCAAATTATGAACTTTCATATTGATAGCATAGAAAGTGTAAGAATCTATAAACTTATATAAAATCTAGTGCACTAGGAAACATGGCAGAAATTCAAAAAAGAGACTTCTTTCTCTGAGAAAGAAAAGACCCCGTAGAGTAGTCAAAAGACACAAAGTGTATCTATCTTAAGTCTTTGTCTAATTCCATGCAAGGTCAGACACACATTTAGCTAAATGATCACCTTTTGTAGAAAACCCTACATTTGTTATTTTCACTCCTGCTTTATCATGTTATTATATGTTAACACTTGAAACCAAAATTTCCATTAATATACTACAATGTTATTACAACAGAAAGCCTGTTTTGAGTCTTACTATGACTTTGAATATCATATTTAATGGTTCAATTTTAAATTAGTTACCCTGGAAAACATAGGTGTAAAATATCATTATCAGTTTTGTTGACAAAATTCCAGATATTAAGGTAAGGACAAAAATAAATTTTAAGTGTTCCTGACAGCTCATGTGTGTGTGTCATGCTAGTCTATAATTATACACTATTTCTGCTGCAGGACCTCTGCCTTACTTTAGGAAACTTTCAAATAGCTGCCTTAAGTTGGCAGATTTTATAAAGCACACCATTGCTTCAGTCCTTTAAATTATTTAGTACTTTACAAATCTGAATTCTTTAGCCATTCATAAAATTCTGTAAAATTCATCCAATGATACATTTTAAATGAATTTGAGATAACAATCCCCTTTAGACTACAACAGTAAATAGTTACACAGACAATAGCTCTGTGGATACTGGTGACTATAGCAACTTCAGGTCTGCACTAGTTTCTGGGACAGTTCTCTCTCCACTACAATAGGAGGTTTAACTGCTTATCAGTAATATTCTCTGCCTTGCCCTCATACTACAAATCCTTTCATATTCATATATCCCTAAAGCAGTAGTTCTCTGAAATACAGGGTAACAATGCCTTCTTTAAAGTTCCCAAACTGTACCTAAACAGCAGTCCTAGAAATTCTCTGCTAAGAACTCTGCTGAGCAGAATGAACTTGACATCCACAATTATTCTGAAAACACCTTTTTTCTTTTTTTTCTCTTGAAATTGTAAGACATGATACCTGCTTCAGTAAACAAAAATATCTGCTATCTTCAGGTCCTGGGTCAAAATGTTTCTGAAAGTAATTGCACAAGGCTTTCAAAAATCATCAGAATGCTGCCAATTTATTTTTAAAAGGGTCCTTGTCTTTCTTTTAATTGTTTTATGAGCTGCACTAGTCCAAATTCAGTGTTAGCAAGCTAGAGTAATATGTTCTTTGTCAGATTAAATTAATAGTACTTTTATTATAATAGATACTTTTTTTAAATTTCAATTAGTTTAGATTTTTAAAAAATAAGTCAGCTGTTCTTTGGGCTATATGAGTGAAAGGAGACATAATTTATGTTTGTACATGGGCCTTTCACACTTAGAGTGGTATGGTGCCATTATTGAGCAAAAAAAAAATCATACTCAATTTTTTCTGAAATTCATAAGCTAGCAGGAGTTGTTTTAGAAATTATTGTCAACTGAGGAAAGAAAGTCAGAAAGTTCCATAGGGCACATTCAGTTTTATACTATAATATCTCTATAGTTCTCACATTAGCAAAAGACTAGACAATGCTTTACTGAAGCAGGTCTGTTTACATTCTCTGTGTATGGTTTTCTCCCTGAAGGTGATGGGGGAATAATATGAATCTCATGAGATAACATGAAATGTATTAAAAATCAAATAATGCAGCATATTTTGCTTGGTTCTGGGTGTCATTAATAATACTGGGGTAATCCTTTCTTCCTATATGTACCCAAAGGTGAACCAAAGGATTAAATTCTTAATTTTTGAAACTGAAACTTTATGCTAAATTTTAATACTCGTAACATTGTTCTAGTCTGAACTTACCTATCATGTTGCTATGAAAGAGGGTCTCTTGGGACCTACAAGTGAGACAAGATTGAAGAAAAGTGCATGATATGGGAAAACCTTTGGTTTTGAGATCATTTCACTACGGCTGGGAAATGTGAAGGAAGATTCTGCTGGAATTTCATTTTCTGTGGCTAGTAATTTTATTTATGCACTGTCAAATAATTTTTGAATTTATGAAAATTGACGGATTGTTTTTGTTCAGAAATATTTCAAATTAAGCAATTCTCAAAATTATTTTCGTAAATTTGGAAGAGCATCCTGTGGTAAAAAAGACCTTTCAGCTCCCCAGAGTCTGGACTCTATTGATAAAATGCCCTAACACATGAATAAATCCTTTAAACAAATTGGACTTAACAGTTTTCACCCAACTTTTTGTTTTTTCCTCACAATTCCCCACAAGTGTCTGTCATGTAGAAAACATTTATCAACTTATTTAGACAACTAAATTTCACGTTTTCAGCCTTACATTGTGGGTACATCATCAGAGGCTGTATGTAAAGATGGGGATTTCAAAACACTGAGCACATTTAAATTGAATGGAAGACTTAGTTTCTAAAAAATGTCCCCGAAAAGGAAAATATATCTAGACATACACATGAAATACCTTAAGAGATAGTTGTTGCTGATCATGTGTGAGAACAGAGGAATCTTTATAGCTGAAATAACTACAGTAAAGTTGCCGAACTGTCAAATGGGGTCTAATATTAATTACATCCAACCCAAAAAATGCAAGTCCATCAGTGTTTGTGAATATGACAACATAACATCTTCCTTCAAATGTATCACAAAGCACTCAACAATGAATATGTATTTGAGAAACTATGGAAAACATTCTCCTTAGTCGCAACAAAATTAGAATGTAATCACAAGTAAATCTATAGACTGATACTTTTCATTAAAAAAGGAAAAGAAAAGCCAGTGTTTAAACTCTATGTGTTTTTCACAAGCTTTCTATCTTAATCCACCTAAAATATTTCAAAGCTGTAGAAGAAAGCACAAGCCATTAAGGAAAATGCTAGATCAACTGGTCTCATGAAAATGTAACCATGCAAAAAATGCTAGAAATCAGAATAATGCCAGTTCCCAACTGGTGGGCTTAAATTGAGTTGCTACCCAGAAAGAAAAGGGGATATAAGAAGTGTGCAAACTAGGAGGAGATTTCCAAAAGATATTGGCTCAAGATGCATTGTCACTAGAAAAATTAAAATTTTGGTCTTCATCAAGCTAAATTACTCAGTTGTTTGTGTTTGAAAAAAAAATCAGTCAAGAAATTGCAAGTGAGGTGATTGTGGTAGATGTCCTGAAGTAACAGAAATAGCCAGAAGTGACAAGGGGATGTTCCTTTTATTGAGCTGTGAAATTGCTTGAAATCCCTTCTGGAGAAGTTAGGCTTATTGGTCTTTCATCTTAGCTGAAATTTGCAAGTTAAAAAAAATAGGAGTATTAGACTGCTCACAGGGTTACAAGCTGCACATTAAACATGAAATAACAGTGCAAGCATGTCTTATTCCCAGCTTCTTTCCTCCTCCAGTTGTGTCATGCCTATTTCTGAGATAAAAAGTATCTCAGACTGTTGGTTTATTAAGGTCATCTTCTACCTACGGCAATAGCAGTGACACCTTCCACCTGAACAATGACCTGAGCATCTGACTCTGAACGTGAAAGCTGTACCAAGTGAGGGCTTGGAAGAGAGACATTCAGGATTTTGCATCTGAGGTCCTAATGCATGTTAAATAATGCATCTGGGCTTTTTTGCCACAATAATCAGCAAAAATAGCAGTAACTTCACGTATCCTTCACTCTTTTATAACTCTGTAGATAAGAGAAATCAGAAGAGGTTTGTCAAACTAATATGTTTTTGTCAATGTGTATCACACAACAGTAGTAACAACTGCACATAGATTTGTGTCTTCTGCTTTTCAAACCAAACCAATGAAATGCTGTTCTCCATAGTTTTGAAAGTCAGTGAAACATAGCCTGCTAAGTTGCACTGATGCTTCTAACCCTTCAGCTGTGAAATGCTTATGTGCATGTACGTAGCAATTAACTACGTCTTTAACTATATACGATGTATTTCTGTTCAAAATCAACATTTTGGTTAGTTCATCCATGGTAGATAGATTTATTAATAGCACATTTCTCAATTTTTCTTTTAAATATATAGTGCACTTTTTTTTTGTCTGTTAGGGTGCATATAAAAAAAAATCAATGTTTTGTTCATCCAGCAGAACATTAACAATAATAGCATGCAAAAAGGACATGTGAACTCTCCAAACAATTCACTTCAAAATACTTTTTTTCTGCTCTAGTGCCACAGCATGAAATCAGAATTCAGTTTATTTTCTCAGCTGTCACTTTCCTACAAGATGGTGAAACCTTGTAATGATTCTTTTTTACATAAGAACAGACATAAATTCAGAAATATCATATTTAAGTGAAAATACATGAAATAATTCATGTTGCTTACACTATTCTTGTCCTACAAATTCCTTCTGAAAACCCACTTCTACTAACATATTTGCAAGAAAACACTAATAGCAGTGAAAGAGTAAAAGAGATGAATATTTAAATTTTAAAATTAATTTTAAACCCTCTATCATCTAGTTTATTAATTAATTATATATATATGTATATATTTTTAGCACTAAACTGAGGGTATTGGTTGTTCAGTTGTTTGTTTTCCCCTTACAGTTGCAGATAGAAGAGTATATTCATGATGAGACACTCCTGCCAACCTCTATGCTAGCTTGTTAGGGTATGATAGAACAGCTGCTTATCATATGTACATATTCTCTATTACATTTAAATTAATCTTTCACCCCTATCTTTTCCCTTTTATACTCACGCCACATTTGATTTCAGCTTTTACTTCCAGGCTGGGGTCTACACACCTTGCCTCATCTCACATTGTTCCGAAGCCTACCCACTCTCTTACCAAAGAGGACTTTGAAAAATCACCAAGAACAAAGAGTGAAACAGTTGACATTGATAACAGTCTGCATAGCTAAAACCCAAATTACTCCACAAGTAGAGAAGCAGTCTGTCCATACACACTCTTCCAGATTTTCCCAACACATAAATTGCTTCTCCCTTTTCTCCAAACAGTTCTTTACCAGCCTTTCACACAGCTCCTTATGCCCTGACTCCCTGCTGTCTTCTTTTTGGATGACTAAGTGGCAGTCCTGTGACTGGTTTGAATTAATGAGTTTGGTGGCCAACTAGTGCACGTGGCTGCTGCTTCTTTCAGGTGATGACAACAGACTCAGTCTTGAGGGGAGTAGTACTTCGAGTTTCTCTTAAACCCACCTGCCAATTTCCGTAAGATAGGAAAACCTTAATAACTTACCTTCAGTGAGAATTGTTTAGTTATCAAGAAGATGAAAGCATAAACCTTACTTCTTTAGGAGGACAGGCTAGGAACAATCCTCCTCTGAGGAGGAATTTTTTGTTTTGTCAGTCAGGAGTAAATTAGTAACAACAGCTTTAATTTTTTTGTTGCTTTCATTTTAAATCACTTCAATATGAAAGTGTGTTGCAGAAAGAAGGAACTGAAGAGGGAACTGAAGTGGAGGCCCTCAAGGTACTCAACCAAGTATTAAACTAAATGTCTTTCTCAGCTGTGCAAATTAGCCTGCCAAAACTTTCTATTGCAGTTGCTAGATGCATTACAGTAAATTATTAGCATTGAAGACAGTTTTGGCTGGCAGCAGTGACAATGAGCTATAGTAATGCTTTAAATACTTATGCCATCTGACAACAGCATTGCTTTTGCAGGAGTAACCTATTAAAGAACCTGTTTAAAGCATCCTGCATGCTTTAGCCACAGCAGTGGTGTCATTTGGCTTAACACAATGCATTTTACCTTTTTAATCAGTAACTCCTTTAACTCTCACTTTAGACTAAATGAAAGTAAAGAAGTGTCGCGGATGGAGTGGGGGGGGGGGCAAAAATAATGTGGTTTATTGATATAAAACAGTGAGTTAACAAAGTTCAGTGGTAACTGCGACAATAGTTTGAGATTCGATGGCAAGGTACACTTTGTTATTTACTGCACGGAGGACAGGGTCAGACAAGACTGTCAGGGAGACC
>BOSO01029942.1:27978-38207 GCA_018403395.1 Gorsachius goisagi | reverse complement strand
GTAGTGTGGTGGGGGTCATCTCTTCTCCCATGTATCGGGCAATAGGATGAGGGGAAATGGCCTCAAGTTGCACCAGGGTAGGTTTAGGTTGGACATTAGGAAAAAGTTTTTCACTGAAAGGGTTGTTAAGCATTGGAAGGGGCTGCCCAGGGAAGTGGTTGTGTCCCCATCTCTGGAGGTATTTAAAAGATGGGTAGACGAGGTGCTTAGGGCCATGGTTTAGTGGTGGGATGGCAGGGTTAGGTTAACGGTTGGACTTGATGATCTTGGAGTTCTTTTCCAACCTAAACGATTCATTCTATGATTCTATGCAGTACTGTTTGCCTTCCTCTGGAAGTCAGTGGTTGATGCCAAATTGCCTGACACCAGGCCTTGCCAATATGCCGTTCGGTCACCCCTCTGCCAGCAGCTGTGAAATACTCCAGTTTGCACCCTGCTGCTTCACCAGTGCCCGCCAGAAGTTTTGCCAGAGCCAACTACTCCTTTCCCAGAAAATTTAAGGGTTAGCACAAGCTCAAGAGGCAGTTTAGGTGAGACGACCCTAGTCGAGTTCAAGTGTGTGGATGTGAGCCACGCAGTGCCCTGGCCCTCAGGAAGGGGGAAGGAGCCTGGGTCTGTGCTACCTACCAGAGCAGACGCAGCTGCTGAGGCAGAGGGGAAGATGCTCCTCTGGGAGGTCTGTGTCACATAAAAAGGGTGAAGGTGCAATCTGGGCACTGTGGGAAGCAAATCTGTGAAACCAGCACGGGTCCTGACCCCGGCATGATGCTACTCATCAAGAGGTGCTGCAATGTTTAACTGGAAACAGATGCCAGAATCACCGCTCTTCACAGCAAAGTCATCGTCACAGCAGAAGACGGACAGAAAGCAGCAATAAAGGTATTACTATAAAGAAAATCAGCAGTGAACTGGACATATAGGTTAACAGCACATTAGAAAAGACACAGGCCCCATTTATGGCTTTCTCCTTCCCATGTTTATGTTACAAATGTACTGTGTTCTTTGTCATATCAGAAAGATACAGGAGCAGCATAGGCTCCAACAGACGCCCTTAAAGATGACAAGGAGGATCTTGAGAGGCCAGAGTGGAAATAAAAAGACCCTGACACCCAGATCACATAATTTTAAGAAATCCCTCATTTTTAAGGCTATACAGTGAACCCAGCTGAGCTGACCACTCAGAGGTCATAGGGCAAATCACGCTACTACTAGAGAGGACTTGAATCGCGGTGGGTGATGTAAAACTTAAATTAGCTAAGCACAGCTGTTAAATCACCTTGGCTAAACGCTCCGTGGGGAGAGGTCTGTTGGAAGGGCAGCACAGGTGCTAATGCACGTTCACACATGTGCTCTGCTCCCTGCCTGTCATGGCCTTTTCTGCAGAGCTGCTCCCCAGCCAGGCATCCCCAGCCTGAAAATCTGAAAGAGCATGTCCTGGTGCCCAGGGCTCTTCCTCCCCAAGGGCAGGGCTTGGCATTTGTCCTCGACAAATTTTATGGGGTTCCTGTTGATCCATTCCTGCCCAGGAAAAGCAGCCCTGCCCTCAAGCATTTATCAGCTGCAAATTTGATGAGGATGCATTGCATCGCCTCCTCCAGGGCATTGATGAAGATGTTGAATAGGACACACCCCAGCGACAAGCAGAGAACTGCAAGGGTCTGTAATATACAACCCATTAGCCCCTGCTCTCTGAGCCCAGTCACCCAACCACCATTTCACCCATCTCCTATCTGTCCATCCATCCACCCACGCCAACCCTAATATCCTGCCTTGGATACAAGAGTATTGTGGGAGGAAACGTCAAAAGCCTCACTAAAGTCAAGGCAAACGTCATCCCTTGCTCTCCCCTCATCCCCAGATCTAGCCATTTCATCATAGAAGGCAATCAGGTTGGTCGAGCATGACTTAATCTTCCGAGCAGCTGTGGAAAGAACCGGCAATATAAGACTAGAGCTACAGCAAACTGTTTATTAGAAGGAGCATCCCTGGGTATATAGAGAAATCATGGGCAATAGGAGTCACAGGAAGGAATACAAGCTTCCTTAAAACAGAAAACTGAGTTCCGAAACAGGTACGTAATTTAGTTGTCCAAATCAGCTGCTTTAGAGCATTCCTGTCCAGCACACCAATAAAAATCCTGGTAAAGATTTAACTCTGGAAGGAGTTAAGAAGAACCTGGTTACAGTAACTGCGAGGCATTGAAGGAGCGCATGGGCGCTGTACCCTTAAAACACCAACAGCGCACAATTCAGCGCAAGGGGCTGGTAGCAATGTGGACCAGGCATCAGCAGACACCATTAACCAGCGTGTTTGAGCAGAAACAGCATGTTTGTTCATGGTGTAAAGTCATAACAAATTTTAGTCCTGTACATTGGCAGACCAGTGATGTCCGACTCTGGACAAAAAAAAAAAAGAATTGCGATCAATGGCCTTAGGAAACACAACTTTCAGGCACTGCCAAAAGGCTCTGTGTGCTTGAAGTCATCACGTGTAATTTGCAGATCCAATGCCAACCTGGGAGAGATTTGATGAGTGCAGAAATTTTTTCCTGAGGATCCATCAGAAGTGAGCTAAAATATAGTCCAGCTCCAGTGGTGCGTCAGCAAAGTATTGTACAGCTCAGGCAACAATTACAAGAGCTGGAGTGCAAAATCATACCAAAAAAAAAAAAAAAAAAAGTAGAGCTATGAATACAAAAGATTAAGAACAACCTCTTACTGGCATACGAGAAAAGTGCCAGTACAGGTAGGAACCTGTTTAAGGGCACCTAGACTCTGACTAATAAAATTATTTTATATATATAAATATAGAGATGTAAGAAGACTAAAAGACATTTCATATTAGCTTGAAATGAATAGGTGGATTGAAGACATTGTCAAGACGTGCCAAGTTTATGCCCAAAGTTACAGGCCCACGCAAAGAAGAGACGGGACTGGTGACACTGGCACACCAGCTCTTATACCAATGCTGGTATCAATTTGGCATTGACCGGACAATGACATATTGCGCTAGAACATCATCACTGGTGATAACATACTCCAGGACAGTACCTTAAAACAGCATGAAGAGAAACCCACCCCACACACTGGCACTGCTTTGTTCCGACCGTGACACTTTGGGACAGTTGAGTAACCACAAAGGAAGCACACTGACACCCTGGCTGCTGCTGGCACAGGTCTGATTTTGATACAGCCACAACACACATTAGAAGCTGGCAGTCATTAATGCAAAGACAACCAGAAGCAGCAGTTACATCAGAAACACAACATTAAGTGATTAAAAGACAATGTTATGATCAGGGAAAGTAGTTGAGCTCGGGGCGCAGAAGATGCAGCAGAACATCCTTCTGCTGGGGAATTCTCTTGTACTCAGTTCTTCATCGCTCACTGAGCACCAGTCCTGGCCCCAGCTGAAGCGATCTTCCCAGGGCAGGTCTGGACACGCCATCCCAGCAGCCTGAGGAGGGCACCAATTTACAGTCTTGCCTCAGACCGAGCTCCTCAGGCTTCCAATTCCTTTCCAACCAGCAAGTGAGATCCACCTCTTGCCACCCTGGGTAGCAGCACTGCCTACAGGAAAGCACCGCTGTCCAGAGACCGCAAGGGCTAAAGCAGAGACTAAGTATTACCAGATGCTATACCCTTACAGGAGGTTGGCATCCTCAAAAAATAGGAGGAAAAAAAACATGTAGAGACAACTTGGACAGCAATATTTCTCTTTGCTAAAAAGCCCCTAGATCTGTAAGAGCAAAAGCCAGTCGGTGTCCTTTTGTTAAGTAAGGAGGATAGAAGGGTTTCAGGATTTTCTTTCAGAAATAACAAGCGATCACAGATTAAAATAAAGTGGCAGGACAAACAAACAAAGGTAGGTCTAAGAATAAGGCTTTTAATTTTTAAAATCTGAAAGAGCATGAACAAAAAAATCTGTGAAACTTCAAAAAAAGTGGGAAAACTTCTCAAAAAATTATTTCTCATCTAAAAGTAAAGCTCAGATTGACCTTGCAAAGGGTACTAAACCAAATAGGAAAACAAGGACGATATATAGATAATGGAATTAACATATAATCCCAAGAGAAACCAGTTCTCTGCCTCATTTTTTCAGTGAGGGCCATATGTCTTCATGGAGCAAAGGCAGGACAGCCACTAATCTAACGTGAGTTGGAAGTGCAACTTCATTCGCGCTCAAGGGAAGGCACTGATTGCCATCTCAGAAGCATCCCTGCACACTTGTCCCAAGCCATTCTTTCCTTAGCATCCAGTATTGGTCAGAAACAAGAAATTAGGCTACATGGACCTTAATTCTGACCCCATCAGCTGCTCTTTGGTAATTCTGAAAGGATTGGCATATGAAATTTCAGGTGAGGTAGACTCATTTTAGAGTGAGGGTAACGTGCTTGAAGATCAAGATTTAAAAAAGGCAAAAAGATGCTGATCTATGCAAGCCTGGTTAGCCTGATCTTGAACGTACGCCTAGGTTTAAAAAGAAAAGCCTGTAACAATAACGTAGAAAGTGATACAAAATACAGCTTGTGTTTATTAATGGTCAGTCAAACAATACGAAATAATTTATTTCCTCCTGACGGTCAGGAGGTCGGGATGCACGGCATATATCTTGACATACGGCTTTTGGCACAACAGCCTCTTACTGGTTGAAATGGTTGACAGGGAAGAAGTCAACCATTACAAGACAGATGACAACATACAGTACTAACACTGATCTTGCTCACTATGTGCATTTGGATGTCGTCCTGCTGGTCAGAAAGAAATCAGAAGCCTGAGGAGCTCAGTGCAAAGCAAGACCAGTTCCAGTAGGCTGAAAAGAGGCTCTTAGAGCTCCTTCAAAACTTAAAGATCACAGCTAATATTTTCATTGATGACAAAACCAGCATTCTAACGAAATTTATCGTCACCTCTGCTTCTATAACCCTTAGTTCACAAGCAGTAATTCAGGTCTAGGTGGTTATCTTCCTGGGCAGGACTAAAAATAAGTTGCAGTGAACTCAATCATCCAAAGAGCAGGTCAAGCACCCAGAACCAAAGCCAAAGCATTTCACCTGCATGCTGTGAGCTCAGCAGTTGGAGGTGAAGGGGGTGGGGAGGGAAGAAAGAGTTCTATATTAGTTATTTTTTATTAGTTATCAACCACGACTGCTTAAGCCAACAAAAAGGATGCAGCCTAGGAATGGTACTCAGAAAAGTATTCCCTGAAAAGACAAAGCAGCGAAAATAATTCCCGTTAAAAGGCACCCAGTAAGACTTCTGAAGTAGTTTTGTCTTCCGTTCCGTCTTCTCTGAGCATGGCTAACCAGGATGTGCAAAAGGGTAAAGACAGGTGACGAGGTGAGTGAGGAGCATGCTTGCGGCAAAGCCTGACTCACCCAGCCGAGCAGAAGGAAGGCTGGGAGAAAGCAGGAGGGCGCCAGACTGTTCTCACCCTCCCAGAGGCTCTTGACCACTCATAAGGCGGAACAGTGGAGACGCAATACCTCCCTGTTTCTGGTTGGGCTCTTTTTTTTTTTAAAATTGGATCCATTCGCTCCAGGAACTACAGTATGGTTTTGCTGCAGAGGGAAGCGGACGCTGCATCTAGTCCTGTGTTAACATCTTCATCTTTCTTTTACGCTTGGCCCCTCTTAGGGAAAGGAAATTTTTCATTATTAGGTTAGGATGTTCTAAGAGATGCTTAAGATGAAAATCAATTAACCTCTGTGATACCTTATCTCAATACAGACTTCAAGTTATTATAATAATTGCAAAATTAAGAGAAAAAGGGTTTGATATTTTGGTTAATAAGAATGAGCAAGTCTCCACTTGTAGCGACTCCTGTTTGCTGTAAGCAGGTAAGATGAATAAGCTGTTACGGAAGATGTGCTTGGATGCACTAGCTTTGGATGCACAACTCATGCGTTAGCTATGTTTATGGATTAACTCATTACACAACCAGTCTTTATATGCACATCCCTTCTGGGAACATATAGGTTTCCAGACATAGTCAAAAGCAGGATGTCCAAGATCCAGGGAAGTTTATTTTTCACTCGTCTTCCATGAACCAGAACCTCCCTGAACACAAAAAAGTCCTTGAGCAGTGGCTAAAGGGCCAAGATTTAATGCTCCGATATAATGACAGACCACAAAGTGAACAGCAAATGCTGTGGGGCTCCTTATTTTCCAGCAGGCTTACTCCAGATCCTGAAAGGACCTAAACTCCACAACATGGAGGCCTTATGCTAGGAACTACGGTAGGAGTCTATCCGAATGATACCAGGTACCTGTCAAAAGTGAAACCCAGAAGAATTTGGAAAGAACACTGTGAACTCCTTGGAGTGGCATTTATCCATGAAACCACCGCTGGAAAGCTTCCAGCTATTGCCCTAAACCCGGGAATAAGTGCATGCATATAGCAAAGTGTGAGGCAAGGTGCTGTGGGAAGGCTGAGCACACGGGGAATGGTGCAAAGGAAGGGCTAGTTAAACAAGTTTTGCAGGTCTGGTTATAGACCTGCCCATGTAGGGAAAAAAAACCTCACCAGTGTGCCAAAGTGGTTTTTGGAGCATCGCCACCTGCACCGACCTAAGCCGCCAGCAGGAATTGCTGCCGGCGTTATCAGCAGGCTATCTGCAAAATGTGACTTAGTGCCAACTGGGTCAGTATGTGGCTACAAGCCGAGTTGAGAAAGTTACACTGCATACCCAGGACCTAAAGGTGAACCTGTAAGACCAAACCTCTAACAGGCAGACCTGAACCCTGCTCCTACCACAAAGCGCTGTAGTTGACTGCTCTGCTACTTGCTTTCCTGTAGCCTTGCTCCCAGCTCGCATCCAGGCAAAAGTCCACGATCCTAGCTTCCAGGCGTCCTTCTGAGGTACGGCGTATGATGTCAGCAGGGAGGTTACAGCGAAGTTACAAAACCTGCATGACTACTTGAGGTAGTAGCTCAGGTAGAAGGCGAAGGTGGGATGCCAGGTAACGTTGTACAGATACGGTCAAGCCATTGCCGGTACACAAAGTGCCTGCTAAAACATGATTGCTTTTCAGTTGATACCGATGTATCTAATCAAATACATTCAAACGCTGCTTGCAAAAGTTGTCCTGTTGACAGGCACGGAGATTAAAATCAGGTATCTACTACCCAGAGAAACCCAACCACAGGGCTCCAGTTGAGGAATCTAACCATTGCCACAGTGGGGCAGAGAAAGAGGCGGTGTGACCTGATACCCTCTTCCAACACGAGCCCTTTCAGCAAGGTAAGCGATTCCATGTCTGGCAAAACACCCCAGATGCTTGGGATCAGAGGTTTAAAGGGAATTCCCAGGGCAGAGATTAGATCCACACCACTTATATTCAGTGCCAAGGATCCTAACCTCCCTGAACGTACCTAATCTCTTTTTGAACACACTTACACCTTTGGCTTCCACAATATCCCCCTCTAACCTCATTTAGAATGTAATTACATTTTGCCTACTAAACACCAGTATCTTCATTTCATCTGTTTGAAAATTTTGACTGATCATTTCATCAGCTCCTTGACCCATCTTACCGGTAAACTTCCTTAGGTGCCAATGACCAACTATTTATTCCATAGCTTTCTATGGAATTCTATAGCTCTCACCCATTTACCTTTGCAATTTTTCTCCTTTGTCTTGGTACATTAGCTTCTCTTCAGATCTGCTAAAGGACCTTGCATTAGTAGCTTTTGGAAAATCTAAATATGCCATATAGGAGGATCATGCTCATAGACTCATTGGAAAGAACCAAGGAGATTTGTACGCATTATTTCTCTGCAAAACATTCTCTCCTGATAGTTTGTATCCCCTCATTCTGCTCTTTAATGTATTTTTTCCCTTCAATTTATTTATTATGGAAGTCATACTTGGTAGTCTAATTTACAAGCTCCAACATTCCTGAAGGCCAGTATCACATTTACTACCTTCCATTTCTGCGTTCCTAAGGCTAATTAGAAAAATAATAACAATTAAAAAAAAAAAAAAATCACATGGTAGTGCTTAGCACAGCTACTGCAAACCCCTTTAGACTCCTTTAGTCAATACGGCCTGGGCCTGGAAAGCTGTTAGCGCTCATTCTATCAACTGCCCTAAAAAGCTGCTACTGACACATCAGTTTCAGTTTCTCAGACTGATCTCTTACAAAGCAAGGCTCCGACATGAAAACTTCCGAGTTCATCTGCTCTGAACACCAATGCAGGTAACTTGCTTTGCTTTTCTGTCACAGTCTTCTCTTCCCAGGGAAGATGAGAAGCAGGAGTAGCAATGGGAGCATTCAAGGAGAACAATGAGCCGAAAGCCAGGATTTCTTTAAACCTTCATCTGCTCTCCCTAAACCCTATTCTTTGCTCATACCTACATTGCCCAGCACGCATCACCACATGCAGTTAGGAAACAGCTTTACCTTTGCAGTGCCGGACCTCTGCTAAGTCCCAAGATCAGATTGAAAGAGATTTAGGCAGACACTCGCCTTTGAGTCAGGTACCTGAGTCCTGCTCAAGACTCAGAACTCCTGCCTGTCTCATTACTGAGATACCTTATCGTCTATGCAAAACTCACTGAAGCACTACAGGGCCACCACTGCCCATGCCCACAGGTGTCAGAAAGCAGCACCTGACCCCCTTTTACCTCAACTGTCGTGAATTTGGAAACCCTGTCTCAGCAGCTAAGTTTCTTGAAGGGCCCAGGCCAATAGGTATGTCCAAATGACATGTAACAGAGGCAGCAACAGAAGTTTTGGGTTGCATTACAGCACAACAGCTAGCGCATTTGCCAGCTGCAGGCCTTCCCCTGCGTAAGGGGCAGGCTTTGGTCAGTGCTCCTTGGTGGGATGGCTCCAGAGTCCATCTACCGCATGGCGGTTTCTGTGGTGCCCAGGGCTCCTCTGCTACCGTGGAAGGAATGCCACTGCCTTCTGTGGCACAGAACTGTGCATCTGTAAATCAGACCCCCATTGTATGAACATTCAAAGGCCACGGAGATGACAGAATTTTACCCCCGTTAAGAATATTTCAAAGCATGATGCTACTCTGCAAGAGCAGCATCGAGAGCTCTATCCCACCCCAGTCACCGAACACAACAAGTATTGGACAGACTTGCGGTAAGACACAGCTTTCTGCCAAACCTGCAAGCAGACAAGACAAGGAACGTAAGGAGCAAAGACTCACTGAAATATTTTATCCAAGAACACACAGGAAGCAAGTATCAGTGCCAAAAATCTAATTCATATTTCCTTAAATATAGTTACTTAATTTATTTTTAATTGGTTTTCAACAGCTATGTAAAATAGGGAGAAAAATCTTGAGACTGAGATAAACAAAGCCTGTAACAAGCAGGTATTGAAAGTTTACTTGCGCTTACCATGAAGCACATACATTAAGTGGATACAGAGACAAGCCAGACATCTCTCAAATACTGTAAGATGCAAGACCAATAGGCTTCCGCTGTTTAATCATTGACCTTTTCCTGGTGTTTATTAAGGGTTCAAAACAGCGGCACCACTATTCCTCATTAAATTCGTCATCTCTCTCATTGCAAAAGGTGTCTGGATTTTAGCAACTCATCTGATTAGAGCTGGCATCTTGGAATTGCATCACTCTTTAGCTGTGGATATTCCAGCTGCCAAGGGGAGGAATTGAGGTGAGGAGTCAGATTTTTATCTCGGGTTTCATTTCAGCAACTCCCATGAAAGCGTATGAAGTGTACAAAGACTCCTTCTGTTTCCATACAGGGGTAACACCTCTATATCCTACAAGGAGTCACACTACATTGCCTGCTCCATTCTTTATAGCCTTTATCTTGCAAGATTTATCTCTTGCTTTATGTGGAGCAGTGAGCAAACAAGGGCATACCCTACAAAGCTCACGGACAGACAGACAGGCTTCCTGCTCTTGGCAGGTGGGCACAGATAACTGAGGTGGGAGGTGATGCATGCCTTGAGCAGGGAGGGAACACTTTTATATTAGCAGCCTATACACAGCTGAAAGAGGATGTGTCTCAGCCATGTAAGTGTTTAAGAAACAAATATGCTAAAAAGTAGTATTTGTTTTATTGTTGCTGTTGAGAACTCACGCAAACTGGGGGAGCAGCAAGGCAATATAAGAGTCTAGACAAGGGGAAGGAAGCAGCAAGTGGTTTTCAGCTCTTACTTGCCGTAACTGGCACCTGCAAGGATTAGCCTGTGATCCTTGCTGAGGAGCTCAGTAGCAAACCAGGCTTCAGAGGCGGA
>BOSO01029942.1:12959-27802 GCA_018403395.1 Gorsachius goisagi | reverse complement strand
AACAGCCTCCTTTTTGTGTATTTGTCAAGGATTCAATTCTGGGTGCTGGGACACCAAGACAGACTGTAAGAGCAGAACCTTCAAAACTTAAGACTCCATTTAGTCTTTGTATTCCAACTATACATACAGCTGTTGGGGCTGAGTAATGCTATACCCATCCATAAATAAAAAAAAAAGGAAGTCACCCTTCTGCAGTTAGGCTTTTCTTAGCCTTTACTGCATAAAGGTTTTTTGGACCACAGTATTAGATTTAAAGGTTGCAAGTTTCCAAACCCATTTTTCGAACAAGAATTACTTAAGGGAACTTACTGAAGCTGATATAGCTTTATACTGTACATGTACCCAGTAACAGTGATTACAAACAGGCATGCTCTGGTTTAGTCAGCCATCTTTTCTCCCCATTTTATACATACACAGTACCCTGAACCATGGCCTTGAGGGTGACAATAAAGCATGACAGGCATTTTGTAATCTTGAGAAAGCTTCAGGCAGCAACCTCTGTTACCCAACATTTAAGGCCAGTATTATCTGCCCTTTAAAGCTACTCATGCATAGCTATTCCGTACTTCACACACACTTTTAAGATCCCAGCAGAATCTGAAAAAGGAGATGGTTGGACTTGATGATCTTAAAGGACTTTTCCATCCTAAACAATTCTACGATTCTAAAGCAAAAAGAAAAACTAACAGGAATAGACTGAGGGCCGGTAAGCGGCAGCTGCCAAGGTAGGCAGACATCTTGTAGCACATCACTGAAGCAGGGAAGGAGTATGAATCAATTACCCATTTGCAATGGAAAATTTTTATTTAAAAGGGATGACTGATAACAACCCACTGCCTCTCACTAGCCCCAGTCCTCTTTCATAAGCTCCTTCTTGTGCCAGCTATATTTCCTGGGGGTTCTTTAGCAGTCATGGAATGAGAAAAAGGATCCATAAACCATAGGCTTTACCACAGGAAAAAAAAAATAAGGCATGCAGTACTGCTTCTCTGTATATTTAAGACTAACCAGAGAAGCAAAACAGTGAAAGTTAACAATTATAACATTAGAATAACTATGCAGAAATATTTCAGGGTCTGTAATCTAGACAAATAGTGAGAGACATTTCAATAATAACTCTTCACGAAAAGATGTTTCTGCAAAGATTTTCTTCACAAGTTTTCTTCTGAAGAGGCTGATACTTCTTTGTCCCCTCTCTAGAGAAAGTCAGAGACAGTGTTTCAGTTCCCACGCCATAAGTAGTCTCCCAAGCTGTCTAAAATATGAAAGGTGCAGAACATTAACATTTTTAATTCAGTAGCTTCAAGCTTTATAACTTTAACATTTATTTAACAGACAAGGGGAGTACAATTAGTGTACGTACTCATTATACTTGAAATACCACCGAACTTCCACAGGAATACTGAAGTCTGGGATTAAAAAAAAAAAAATCAGAACAGGAGCATTACAGGGAACAAGTCTTTTAACTTTTTTCCCCTAGAAATACAGGATAGCTCCCCCTCATCCCCACAGATGACTGATTGAGACTCCACAATCTGTTCCATACAATAGCAATTAGATTAATAACAAAGCTAAGTTTATCATTCCAAGTTTGCCCTTACAACAGAGGGGTCCTGCTCCTGCGTGTGCCCTGTCACTGGGGCGAGCACACGTTCTCCTGCGCTTCAGCCCTCCTCCCCGACCGGGCTGAGGGGAGAAGGGAGCAGCATCAGGGGCAGTTCCCACTCCTAACCACTCTCCCTGCGCAATCCGGAGAATCACTGCTAACCTGAAACAAAGGAGGGCAGGTGCTGAACAGACACAGGAACACCACACCCCGCCAATAATTAATGCTCTTTTACAAGCACTTGCCCTGTCACAACAGCAGGATAGTCCTTTGGCATATGAAGGTAGTGAGGGCTTAGAGTTTTGAAACACAGACATTAAGCAGAGGCCTGAGAAAATTACAGAAATACTATTCTTCATTAAAGAACTTTTTTTAAAAAATTATTTGAAGAATTGTTTTGCTGCTTCGAATGAAAGAATTAAGAACAAATTTTCCCACCTGTCAAGGGGTGCTTTTATTATATTAGCAAGCTCTGAAAACCTTTAAAAATGAGAGCTACTAAAGTTTGGGAAAAAAATACAATACTTCAGAGTTTCACGTATCACTCGAGATCAAAGTCTGTGCCATTCTTCTCTCTCATTCTTTGGTTCTTATAGGGCTATAAAGCAATCAAAAACCTGATAAATCAATGTCAGGAAAGATAGCAAGAACATATTGAAATAAGGTCTTTCCTCCAACATTATTGCTGAGATAGGTATTTACAACTTGCTATCTCTTTTCTTTGCTATTAACTTCAGATCAACACATTATGATAGCGCTATGAGCGATATTAATAAAGCTACTACTGCTCAGTGTGCAAGCATGGAAAAAGTTTGTGTTGGGAGCTGAAGAATCATGCAAAGTACAGCTGCCACGCTGCATCTGCATCACCACAGAAAGCGCTGTGTCGTCCAGGGATAAACGGTAACACATTTTCTTTAACTGAAGTTGTCAGTAAAGACTAATCCCCATCAACACTAAAGAAAAGTAGAATATTCCTATAGGTGTAAGATAAGCTTAAAAAGAGAAGGTAAAGGTATCTCAGCCCTGCTAAACACATGCCAAAGGCAGAGGGAATTCCCCTCTTCTAGGGTCAAATGGAACATTCTCAAGAACAAAATCCACATCCTCAGAACATCAAATACAACTACCTAGTATTTTGCGATGCTCAAAGTCATTTGTAAGGATTCTCTGGACTCCAGCCACATCTTCCCAAAGCAGCGAGACATGTTGGCTTAAGCAAGCCTCCAGCAGTGAGAATGAACAGTTTTCCCTCTCCAGAGAGCCAACCTAACCGACCTGTCGGATGGCATGCAGGTGACAGAAGTGCTATGAACACGCGCCTCCACCACAGAGGCAGAAAGACTTTGCAGGCACTTGATCTGTGCTCCAGTACTTGGATGCATAAATCCTACTTCTGTCTGGTAGTAAGACCTGGCAGTTTAAACTAGACTACCTCCCTTCTTCAGAGGCTTTATGGAGATTTCACTGTTACAGGTTCCGGTTAATAGGTAACCAGTAGCACCATGCCACTCAGGTTTTTGATCCTCTAAATCTTTCAAGAGTCATGGAAATGAAAGGTAAAGAAATCAACTGGTCGTAAGATTATCAGTAAGAATTAACCTTCTGAGATCAAAAAGAAAACAATGAAATCCGGTGAATCCAGGCAATCTGAATTAAAAAATACTCAGAAAGGGGGAAGTGAGTATTTAAAAATAAGGTTACAATGAAAGACAAACCTCATTCAACGTAGGCCTTTGTTAAGCATTACATTACAGCGTCCCGAAAGGAGTTATCCAAACTTAAATACAAAAGCTGTCAAAGACTTTAAAAAGTTTCATTGCTCTTCTGAAGCTAAGGAAACATGAACTCAGTGGTCTAGCACACAGAAATTGTCAAGGAAAGCTTCCTTAGTGCTGACCTTCAACTTTTTCCATCAACTGATCAAGGAGTTGATCATTTCAATTGATACAGATAAATTTCACTTTCAATTCATACAGATAAACAAGGAAAGAGCCACTTTGATAATGAAGCTGGGATCTTTATATGCAGGGCTATTATGAAGGAACAACAAAACAGACTAATTCAAAATGCTTGATCAAGATAGAGAGCTGACAAGCTCCATGTTTTAGAAAGTATCCAAAGACAGCATGGCAGCTGTCATGAAACCGAAGACAAGTGTTTTTTTTCCATTTTAAAACTATTAGATATTATTTTAACATCTTTCAATGATTGAAATATGAAACTCATACACTTGCACCAGAAATGTAACTTAGTTAAAAAAACCCTGATCAATCCACTAACAATCATGTAAAAAACAGTCTTACTACATTGAGTACCATTTTAAAGAGTGCTTAGTATTAATGCTTTTAAAAATCCAAATTAGTGATTTCTGACCATTGTGAATCTTGATGGGGTTTCTAATATTTTGAAATTTGAAAAGCATATTGGATTTATAGTAGCATTTTTAGTAGAACAAAAGCCATTTTATTCACATAACTCTTCAGAACAGTACTGATGCTTCCAACGTGTCACTTAACCACAGGAACAGCTAAAAACTGGGTGACATTTACATGTATCTAACAGTATTGTAACAGATCACTTATATAAACAGAGTGCTTATTTCCTAGTTATGATGAAAACTGGACACAACAGATAGACAGAACAGCATAACACTCTGTTCATGTCATAGGAGGTATTTCAAGAGATATTTGCATGTTTTTCATGTATACCAATTGGCATTTTTACAAACTTTTTTTTTGTTTAGCTTCAGGGGTATAAAAGAGCTTGAAGGTTCTCATACAAGTTTTTGTACTTCCAAAACTGTAGTTCTTTGTTACTTACAAAAACCATAATCACCAACTGGCAATTTTCATTGTTCAATCCAAGTGACTGCAAGTGATCATGCAAAGAGTGAAACAGCCCACAGTGAAAAGCATTCAATTTTTTTTAATGATCTGCAAGCATTATCAGAAGACACAAAGAACATTTAAAAATGTGAACTTTATGCTAAGTGTCCTTTTAAAAGCTAGCAGCACAAAATATTTTTTAAACAGACCAGAAGTCTCTGGTGCATCCCGAACAGTAGTACATCATTTTGTTGTCCGTGATTTTTGACTCCCAAGTTTTGCAAATGCTGATACATCAAGACTTTTACCACTGTTGCACTGTTCATATAAAGTCTGAAAGTTAAAAACACCACAGGTATTTAGATGAACACAGATGTATTGCACATGAATTCAAAATATGTCTTTATAACAAACATTACCACTTGAAATAAGTCATAAGATACTGAAATGTTCCAAACTCCACACTAAAAATCTCTCTCTCAAATCAGAAAATAAAGATATACTTAAGACAGCATAATTATACCAATTGTAATGCAATGTAATTCCTAAAAGAAAACACATACACTGACTTAGCAGCATGAACAAAGGTATAGAGCTTCACAAGTTAGCAGAGAAGAAAATAATTACCAAGATTTAAAATTAAATTTACTCCATTAACCGTCTCTGATGTGGAAACATCAGCATGGAAGAGAGGTATTCGCATACTCAGGGTGAGCAAGCTTTATGTGAGGTAGGAAAATTAGCGGCCACAAACACACCCACACCACAGTATTGTTGAAAGGATAATCTCTTGTTCACTCCCATATTTAAAAGAAGTCAGGTATGACTAGCAGTGTAAGTGTAAACTTCTTTGGGTTTATGCATACTGAATTTGCTTTCCTCCCCATGAAAGCAGCTTTATATTTCATCCAAACGTATTACATGTTTGACCACCACCACCTCTTCTGAGAGACAGGTGGAAAGAACAGAGTTGGTGAAGTTACCAAGCTTCTCTTTCCGGCAGTAACCAAGAATCATAATACCTCAACATACAGGGTCTAATTTACACATAGCGATGCATTGACAGTTCAGCAACTTCCAGGAAGCAAGAACAGTTGCAGTCCAAAAGCTTGCACACTTAACAGATCAATTTAGATCATTTCTCCATAACAATTTTTCTTAAATTAGAAGATCTACTACAGTTTTCGGGCAGCTTAAAAGCAAAGCAGCACAGTAAGGACTGTTTTAGAGAGGAAATGCTAGGGCAGTGGGGAATTTGGAAATAAAGCAATACAGATAATACTGGGAGGTGGAAGCAGACAAGCAGCTAAAAATAAAATTACCATCGTCCTTTCAACCTTTCCTATTAAGAAGGATGTGGAGAGATTCTGGATGCTTGCAAACAAAAGCATTGTGTAATGTTTTTCCAGCTGTGGTTAAAGCTTTGACATATGTATCCTTTCAGTTTTAGCTACCAAACATTCTAACCTTTGTTTGCATGAATATGTACTACCATACAAAAACAGAAAAGAAAATGTACTTACCCTAGCAGCTCTAGAAATGGAGTTGGGAGAATTCAAGCCAACAAGCTGGCCAAGGATACGTTTCATTTCCTCTGTTGTTCCTTTTGCATTTGGAACACCTGCAGTTAATTTATAATCTTACTGAAATTGTATACAACTATGTATAAATTACCAGTGCAGTTTGTAAGAGATATACAAAAAATCAGTTTTGAAATTAAGAGTTTAAGAATTAAAATACAGAAGTGTCTTCTGAAATGTACATAGGCACCAGACAAAACAGGTTGTGACACTAGCAAGTGGAAAACACATATAAGACTAAAGCATTTTGTTTTCTTAAACAGACTTATAAGTACTATTTAATAAAAACGTATTTTAAAATAAAAGTACCTGTTTGACAGTGACTTTGAATTTGAACATAGGGATGTATCAGCAACTCCGAAACAGATATTCTCTGTTTAGGATTTCTTATTAAACAGCGCTGCAAATGAAAAAAAGAAGAGGAAGAATGCTCCTGCCTGTAAATTAAGAATTTTCCTAAGAATTAACAGTGAGGATATTTAAAAGACCCTGGAGATGCATGTCAGAACTTCTTACCGCCAAACTACATACTCAGACTCAACTCAAAATACAACAATAGATTAACCTAATTGCCTTCATTAGCAATTATCTTCAGAGTAAAGTTTGGTACCCTGCTGTACTCAAGCAACAATGTCGAAAGAGGTGAAGACGAGAATGTACAATATCCTTTCATTCTGAATGACACGAAATTACATGGAGATTTGAAAGTTAAGAGGATAAGTGTTTCTGGATTTCAGTTTGTTACCTGCTGAGCAACACAATTAGGGCTCAAGTAAAAGCATTTGCCAAGTTTCAAAAGCAGGCAAATATGCAGGGTGAGCAAGTACAAGTACAAGTACAGAAGCTACTGTATTTACTTCGGGTTGTTCAGCCAGACTGCTTTAAGTGTTTACTTGTTTATTTGCTACTGAGCTGAAAATGGACTTTTACTATAGAAACTATATGAAGTGGCTCTAGCTTCATTAGGTCTTCTTTTGGAATAAAGGCCTGTTACTACAAGTAGCAGTGAGCATTTACTTGTGAAAAAAGTTTCCCAAACACAACTCGTTCAGTTTAAGAAAATATCCTTTAAATAAAGAAGTTGCCATTATTTGAATCAAAATTAACCTTCAGGGACAGTTACCTTCAGCACGTCTTGAAGATCCTTCTCAGCAATATCTGGAAATTCTATTTCATAACTAGGATCAACGATAGCATGCAGTTTATTAATTGGATTTGTTATATGTTGAAATGGAGTCCTTCCATATGTCATACAGTACAAAATGCATCCCAATGACCACACATCACTTTTGGGACTTATCTAATACAAAGAAAACAACCAAAAAAAAAAAATCATCAAGATTACTCCTCACTTCAGGAACTGTCCCTTCAGTAATTTTTATCATATAATTGTACAGTCATTTCACTTAATATTTTAACATCTATTTTACATTGGATAACAGATCTTAGTAACTATTACACAAAATCACCAAGACAGCATGCCATTATCTGCTAAGACAGTGGTGTAGCTTCATTCAGTAATATTCCATAAGAAAGCTATTTTTATTGATCATCTTTGAAAAATCAACTTATTTAACAACTTAAAATTAAAGGTACTTGTTAACAAGTTGAACAGCAGGATTTTAATTTCAGATTTATGAGTAAATACAAATAAAAGTGTAGTAAATTAAGTCAGAAACCAGTGAGACATCACAGCTAACTCCCCAAAGTAGGAAGCCACAGTTCAGTTACTCTGGATTTAAAGGATTCAGATCCAGATTTCAAACACCACAGCTGGGCTGTTCCTTAAAGGAAGAATTTCCACTTCTGTTGAAGTCAAAGCACTTCAAGAAAAGCACAGAAAGTTGGGGGAGTGGGAGAGAGCAGGGAGGTAGAGAAAGAGGCACACAGGGCCTGACTCCCAGCACAATGGTTAGATTTTTGCGTAGATGAGCTGAGCTCCAGAACAAGTCTGCACTTTGCATGCGATTTTTAAAAATGTAAAGGTAAAACTTTAAAAGGTAAAAAGTATCATCCTTAACAAAAGAAATCTGTCTATAAAACATTCTATTCTATTCTGTGTTTAGAAAGACAAGATTGTGTTTCACTACATAGTAATACTGCCACTCAACTGTTAAAAAGTCAGTCTTTGGGTGTGTATATGCACATACATATAAATACGGATTCTTTTTTCAATACCTCTTAAAAAAGTATGTAACCCTTAACTGAAGTTTGACTGCCAACGTGAAATTGCTTTCCTTCAGTACTTTCCTCACCATTCACATTCTGTTGCCCTGGTGAAGTGATAAGTAGTTCTACAATATACAGTACTCTGTAGCACAGAAAAATGAATAGGATACACAGAACTCATCCATGTGTTCCCTAAAAATACTAGATTTCATTGTATCGTCTTTTAAAGTACTTTATTAGGTATCATTCATTTATTGCAAAATGTGCCTCTCACTTAAAAGAATTCAAAAATATGACAATGACACAAGCATCATCATATCCTGTTGTTTAAGCAAACATGCTAACAATGGTTTATATTAAAAAGTAAGTTTTCTTCCTTTCAGAAAGAGATTTTCTAAGCCAGACTTATTTATGCAGAATGCTAAAATGTAGCTGTGTAGCAGTTAGCAGTACCACAATAGCTCCACTAATTTTTGGCAGAACAAAGCTAGAACGGAACAGCATTAGCAGCACACAATAGGAAACCAAGAAGTGACTGAGGAAGGATTCTCTCACTCCAGTTGTCCATGGAAGTT
Organism: Gorsachius goisagi; assembly: GCA_018403395.1. NCBI lineage: Eukaryota > Metazoa > Chordata > Aves > Pelecaniformes > Ardeidae > Gorsachius > Gorsachius goisagi. The sequence continues at coordinate 19,044 of BOSO01029942.1, read as the reverse complement.
CCTCCCAGAAACACCCCCTGAAAGCTCTAGCCTGGAGTAATTCCAGTGCAAAGAAGGACTTGTCAGAGATGCCCAGCACGGTAGACTTTTAACATGCTCAAAACACTTTTGTAGCATTAGTCATCGGTACACCCTCTGATATGTGAAAGGCTCCATGCATTTCACTGTACTCTACTGCTGTTCAATGCCATTCACATCAATAACATAGTGGAAGACTTTTATATTGCTCTGTAAAAACAGATTTAAACATATTTTTACGTTTATTATCAGTTTAGATATTATTATCAGCTCCTCCAACGCCCAAGCCTGTGCTTCAGTTTTGCTGTCAATTTTACCCATTAATTCAGCACTAACATTCTTCTGAACACCATCTGCAAAATGCTTTTAGGTAGTTGAGAGGAATAAACAACCTTCAATCTCTGCCCACTATCACTGTGGCAGAACGGATTTCCTGGTGTTCTAGTTTCAGTGGAAGATTTTGAGAAAACTAAGTCTTAAGATATATGCCTGAATTACTTTCATAGGAGAAAAAAAAAAAGTCATGTTACCTTAGATCGAGATTTCCCATTTTCTCCATACGACGACATATCTTTTATTGCTTCGGGTGGCATATAATTCATTGTGCCAACCTAGCCATAAAAAATGTAAAAACATTCCTTTAAGTGAAGCATGCGCTTAATTTAACTCACTTCAGAAAAAGTTAGCTTTTTTCTCAAAGTACTGAAAAGCATCTTGAAAATTTTTTTCTATTAAGCCTGAAGGCCTTTGTTATTCCGTTCAACATCTAAAAATTCACATATATGAACATTTATATATACATATAAAACCACTCAGCATAAAACTTCAGTATTCATTGAAGTTACTACATTAATCAACATAATCAGCAAGTACTATAGCCCTTCACAGAAAATTGTACATCAATTTTCCAGAAGTATTTCACCTGAGAATCTTTAATGATGCTTGTCACATCTGGCTGCATTTGGTTTGCAATGCCAAAGTCAATTAGTTTTAACATTCCATCAACTATCAGAAAGTTTGCTGGTTTCAGATCGCTGTGAATAATGCCTGCAAAATAGAGTTTAAAGTCAATACAGGTTCAGTCAATCCAAGTTACTACTGAAGCAGGGGGTTTTCATTGCTCAATTCCCATAACCCTCGCGCAGAGAGAAGGTGCAGATCAGCTTTACCTGACCAAAACCAAATTATTCTTTTCAGATTTCATAAAAGCATTCCCATTTATTTTTTAAATATTAAGACTTGCATGAGTTTACAGTTTGAGTTATTACTTATTCAAATCCACAGGCACCCCAAAATAGCTCCAACAGACTCAAGTTGCAGTTTCTCTCAGTTAAGAATAGGCCTGTACATGCACACTGAACTGCTGTTCTGGATCATTTCAGTGGCCTGTCCAGTCCTGTAGCTTTCTCTTAAATAATTAGGTAAGCAGGTAGATAAGCATTATATTGCTTAGTCTGATGTCTTCTGTTTCCTAGTCTCAAAAGATATCATTCACTGAAGATTACATATGACTGACCTCTCAACAAACCCTACTTACATGATTTGTTATGAATTTTGGTTATTATCCATATAATCAACCAATCCATCTTTATATTTTGCAAATTTGTTTGTTTCGAGGACCCATATGTAGTATGTAGCCTGTGTTTTAGTAGAGTTTTCTGTCATTCTATATTATTGAATGTTCTACTGTTCTTGTGCTGTGACAAGGTGATGCTCTCTGCTATATGTACAGGTATTTTTTTTTTTTCTTAAATAGGAAAAGGATCCAAACCTGCTCTCTCCTTTACATTATACAGCCAGCCAGAATACAGATGTAGGCACTTCAATTACATAGGCAAAGATGAAAGGCAGGCCTGAAGAACTATGAGAAAAAGCTGAAACACTATGTCAGAGTAAAGATGATAGAGCTATGTAAAAAGCTGTCATTAATGTCAAAGCTTGCTTGGAGAGGGTAAGTGGCTGAAATTTGAGTCTAATGGCGAACAAGCAGTATTGGGAGTATACAATGCAGTTTAAGACAGAAAAGATTATTTTCTGGCTATTGCAAGGAAATAGAAAGCATTATATGACAGTGATCCTTGGAGATTCCTATGAGTTAGCAAAGTCAGTCTACTGCTATGTCAAGACTTACTCGTCTTTTGTTTCACTGAAAATTTTTTTCACAAGGCAGTAAATACCCAACTTTGAAGATCACTAGGCTTACACCAAAACTAAGCAGAGTACCACCTCCAAAATTTAAACACATTTATATTATCTCTGCCATATAACCTATACAAATACCTAGAATTAGTTAAGAATACCATATTCATGGATTGTGTGAACAGCCTCCAGCATATTTTTCCAATAGCTCTTCCGTTCCAGCGGATCAATGTTTTTTTTCTTTTTGAGCCAGCTATTGAGGTCAATATTTCCACACTCCATTACCATGTAGATATGATGATCAGTAATTTCACTAAAAATAAATAAATATGTTAAAATTTAAGGCAACTTCTTTATATCAAAAGATGCTGGTTTAATAAAATTAGTGTTTACTCACTAGCCATACAGGCGGATGATCTTATCGCTATGTTGCTGCAGTTTACTCAAATGAGCAATTTCATTCTTATAGCTCTCAACAGTCTGTTGATCAGCTTCCTCTAGATTCACATATTTGACAGCATACAGCTGCTTCTTTTCATTCAGTACTTGAAACACCTGCAAAACAATATCAGTTAATAATGTCATTCAATGCTATTTCTGGTTTACTATGGTCCTTCATCTCACCACAGCCAGAATTTAAAAAAAAAAACCATACCTTTTCAAAAGGAAGGAGCAATACTAAGTTTACAAAGAAGTTCATACAAGTCAACATGAAGAAAAATTAAGAAAGCTACCAATTACAACAGAAACAACCCTCTATCAGAAACCATCTTGGTACCATACCATATATTTCACTAGATGTATTTGATCAGAAGTCTGAACTGTTCCTAAAATAAAGAGTGCAAAATAACACCTCCCACAGACATAAGGGTTTGACCTGCCACTGCACGTCCATTTCATCACACCACGATGATTTGGAGGTTGGAGCACATGGCACACGAGAAGAGGCTGAGAGCACTGAGTCTGTTCAGTCTTAAGATGAGAAGGCTACAGGGAATCTGTTGTGGTATAAACTGGCAGGCAGCTGAACTTCACACAGCTGTTCACTCACTCCCTTCCCCCCCTCCAAGTGAGATGGGAGAGAGAATCAGAAAAAAGTAAAACCCATGGGTTGAGATAAAGACAATTTAATAAAACAGCAGAGGAATAAATAAATAAATAAAAATAATAATATACAAACCAAGAGATGCACAATGCAGTCGGCTCACCACCTGCTGACCAATGCCCATCCCACCCCCAAGCAGTGATCGCTGCTCCCCAACCAACTCCCCCCAGCTTATGTAGTGAGCACAGTGTCATACGGTATGGAATAACCCTTTGACCATTTTGGGTCATCTGTCCTGGCTGTACCCCTTCCCAGCTTCTCCTGCACCTGGCGGAGCAATGGAAGTGGAGAGGGAGGTGCTAAGCTCTTCTCCCTGGGATCCAATGACAAGATGTGTGGGAATGGTTCAAAGCTGCGCCAGGGGAGGTTTAGGCTTCACATTAGGAAGCTTTTCTTTACAGAGAGTGTGGTCAAACACTGGACCAGGCTTCCTAGAGAGGTGGTCAATGCCCCAGGCCTTTATCTACCCACTGGTTTTACTTTATTTCTCCACCAAAATTAACAGTACTGTAACATCCCATAATAATTGAAGCATCATTTTCGTAAGACATTAATTGTTATGTTAGGCTCTCTGAAGACTCAAACAGCATTGTATCAAATCTAATCTGTTCATTGTGTTTCTTCTGCATCTGTGAGGGATAAAGTCCAAGCATAGCATTAAACCAACAAATATCTAGATTCTCTGGGTCATTCAACCACTTTGTAGGTGTTTGAACTAGGTGTTCCTTATTAGATGGCTTCAACATGTATGTTTACAATACAAGTACTACTGTGTAAATGACACTCTAAAAGGCCAAAAGAGCATCTTACCTTACTTGAGCCTCCACTACCTATTTGCTTTAATATTGTATAAACTCTTCCTTTGATGGCAAGACATTCATGTGAAGGTATAGAAGTTGGAACCTGTGTACATACAGGAAAAGTTATTTTCTTAACTATTTGTATACATGCAGCAGAACACAGTAGAGCTCTACTTTTTATTAAGTTAATATGCTGTAATTTGTTTTGGTCTTTCTGAACAAGATAAAGTGAGGTAAAGCCAAACTTTAAATATGTTTGTCTTGAAAGCTGAAGATCCCCATAACAAAAGTATCTGTATAATGATCATCATTTGGCATGTAATATCATTGAACTCTTCTAAAAGATGCCAATGGTCTTCACACTGGAAATCAAGAACAGGGTATTCTCTAATAAGTCTTCTCAGACCATTAGAGACACCTCTCTCTTTACAGATAATGTTGGAAACTGGACTAAGAGACTTTCAGTCACAGCAAACAATAACTTAGAGCTGTACTCAAATCACCTAGTATTTTATTTGAAGCTAACTACTAGCTAGCAGACTTCAGTGCTGTGAAGCTGAAACAGCCTGTCTTGTCTGCACCTGCGACACCAAGCCATAGAACAGACATAAATTTTAAATATTAATCCTCTGGTAGGAAGCTTAAACCTATCCCCCAATTCTACCTAGTATTGGGAAGATTCCTACCTTAATGTACAACCCATCTAAGGTAATCCATTTTTACATGATTTCAGGTGTCTACAAGTGCATCAGAATTTGTGAAATCTAACAAAATGGAGAAGGAAGGTAATTCTTCATTAGTTTACCTCCTTCTGACTCTTCTGTTTCTCAACACATACTGCTTCTCTTTCTGGGTACTCCACTGTAGTGGGTAGTACCACTGTAAAAGCATATGAGAACAAAAATAGCGACTCTCGTTCTTGCCTCTGTCATGAAGTAGAATTTGAAAAGGCTTAGATTTCAGACATAAAAGCTTCAGGATTTTGACATAACTGAACTGATTTTTCAAGAGCTGACTTATTTTACCTTAATTCAGACATACATATGAAGAAACAGTTATTTTGAGAACAAGCAATACAAACTACTTTACATTATTCATCAAAGATGAACAGCAACTTTAGATCAAAAAAATATGTACACATATGTGCATATATTTAACCTAAAGTAGTCTCCAATGAAAAGATGTACTGAGATGGCAGAAGACAGCCTAAAATTGTTACCTGCAAACCAACTTGATTTTGAAATGGAGTTGCTGGAGTATGTGGTAGGAAATATGGGAGCTGGCTGTAGGGAGTAGAAATTTGACATCCTGGTAGAAAATTGTTCTTTACAACTGGCGTTCTGAAACTGAAGGAAATTATGAATAATAATCTGCATTTTGTTAGAATAACCTTAAAATACAACTAAGTTGAAATCTTCAGTGCTTCTTGAAAGATAAACCCTATTAACTAGCAAAAGCCCGAGCTTCTGCTACATTCAATAATTAGCATTAAGATCACTTCAACTTCTTGAAGTCCTTTAGAAGTACACTTAAACCACAACATATTTCGGAAATATTTCTTAAAACAGTAACTAATTAAATTCCCATCTTCAGATACTAGTTGGCACTCCCCACAAACTGGAAAATGAAAGTACCATATAACTAGAAGAGCTGACCATAAGACAGCAAGATAGTCTGAGCCACAGTTAGTTTTCTTTAGCTTATTGTTCTTTATTCAAAACCTTCTTAGATGAAGGGAGACTTTTATTTTAAAGTGAGCATATTGAGACAACTTCAAGGCAATCATGAAAGGTTTTTTTGAGAGCTTTAGTTACACCGTATATGAACAGAAAGGTCATGTATTTAAGAAAACTAAAGATTGCAAGGAATCCTTTAAGTCTTTTGATTTGTTCCCTTGATGTGTCTACCATGTATTTAATTATACTACCAAATATATTTTTTCCCCCACACACAGAAATTGATGCTAAGATCAGAACTGGAAAAGAATTTACAGAATCACAGAATCACAAGGGTTGGAAGGGAC
>BOSO01029942.1:0-12812 GCA_018403395.1 Gorsachius goisagi | reverse complement strand
GACTGCTTCCGTCCTCCTGACTTCCGCCCTTAAGAGATTTGTATGTGTTGATATATTTATATACCTAGGACTTTTTTGTAGAGAATAAAATGACAAAAGTTTGAAAAACAGTCAAAAGCAGTCAAAAGCACAGCTCTCACTGAACACAAAAGCAATCAACAATTCTGCATATTTACCATGTGCTTTACATACTGCGTGCAATGAGAATGAGAATTTAATTTTTAAAAATTTCCTATTATGCAAGTTTGAAAGAAGCAAGAACAGAATCTATTCAATAACCACTTTTATGAAGTTCCATCACGAGATTATGTGCTTCATTCACTATGTATGTTCTAAATTCTATAGCTATAGAGACAGAGGTCCTACACCAACAGAACAGTGATTACTCATCATGCAGCTTTGACCTATAGGATTCCTCCCTAGAGACTTATCAAAATAGTAAGTAATCATAAAATTAGAAAGATTTATCAACATACACATAGGGGTTTATGCCTAATTTAAGATTGCATGGATAAACAAATGCATTTCATAACCTGACTGCTCAGTTCCGCAAGCCTCTAGATTCCTTACACTTTTTTTTTTTAAAACCCAGACACTTGCATCATGGGAACCAGACTGATATACAGTTATCAATCTAAAAAGCCTGTCAGGCATAAAAACAAGGCATCTGAAAGAGTCATGTCGCAGGATCAGAGAACGAGGCAAATGCTGTAATAAGGACTTATTGACTTGATGGTGTACGTCCAAATGCTGAAAAGCTGACTGGGAAGACAAAGTTCCCTAAATGCAGTCTGAATCTTCAATTCAGGCACTTGACATCAAGTGTTAGAAGTACTCTGAAATCTTGTTTGCTATCTGAACAGAAAAGCTTAAGAAACCTTGTTAAAAACTGCTGAGATCTTCCCAAAAATTGACTACCATTCATGAGGTGCAGCTCAAAGAAGTGGCTTACCAGTCCATATAGTCATTACATGTGGTGCTTGGCGTTCCACAAACATGTGATGGATCACTTTGCTTCAAAACAACATCTGGTGGTGATAAAACTCTTGAAACAGGATGACCAGATTGTTCAAGGCTTGACTGTTTTACCTGCAGAGGGCAAAGCAAGACATTATTCCACACAAGGAGACACAATTAAGAACACAGAAATTACTTTTTCACATATGAAAGCTGCTGCAGTTAGAAAACCACTACATATTCCTGTTATTTTACCTCTCTGTAGCAGCTTTTCTGTGTCACTTCTTGAACCGGCCATTTTTTTCTGGCATTAACACAGTTTAGTTTAATCTGATCCAACTGCTTTCTATAGCTTTCACCAGAACTAGATTGTTGCTGTTGACTTTCCAGACTCCTTGGCTCAGGTATCTTCAGCTTCTGAGGTTGGACTTTTTCTGAAAAAAAATCAGGTTATTAAGACTTGATATTTAGTACTTGAAACAGTTTCCAGCAGATTTATCCCATAGTTTCTAAACGAATTTTACCTCATTTTCTATATATGAATAAGTGAACACAGTTGACTTACTGGAATCAGGCATTAAAAGGCATTAATGTAATTTTCAGGATTCATATTCAGTTCAGTGTAGCAACATGGCAACTTTCTTCAAAAATCTTAGGATACTACTATAACAGTAAGAGACAATCATTTCCTTCACCAACACACAAAAAAAGATCATATTTGTCATTTGTACTGCAACATCCTTGGACACGGAGCAGGTTTATAAAGCATTTAATATAAGCTTATTGCAATACTTCAAATTAGAAGTCTGCTGTCTGTGACAATAGGCAATCTATAATCCAATGTAATGACTGAAGCCAAAGGCAAAAAGGAACATGGCGTGCTCCATCACATAGTTCCTTTTGCAGAGGTAAGAGGGCATTGAACTGGTGGAAGATTGCAGGGCAGGCTGCAAATAGCACAGCCTGAGAGTGTTCCTTCATGCGCTCGTCCAGTTTTCTTTTCAAATTACTAGAAAGCATTATCTCACACTAAGCAGAACTTGAGTGCAATTCAGCTACCAAAGGACTGAGCTTCTACAACCAGCATCTCATCTGTAAGCTTGAATAAAGCACAAACAGGGAAAGTATGACCTGAAATCCAAACTGTTCCCAATGCAAGTCCAGTGGGAAAGTTTCACTGGGAAGCTGAAGGGACAAAAGAGTTGAAAAGTCTCCACTTTTCAAATTACTTTTTTTCTTTCCTACAATAGGTAGGTATGTATTTAATCCTAAATCCAAGTCTCACAATATTATTTAATGTTTTCACCTAATTTCTTCAGCAGGATCAGAAATCAGAAAACCGTCTAGGAAATTAGATTTCTGATGAAACACAGAAATGGCAAGTAACTGTAAAAGATTAGTACATATAATCCATATTCTATGGTGTTGGTGCCAAGTCATTAGCACCTTCTAGATTTTACCAGCCCTGACATATGTGCTATAAATCAGAGTTGTTTATGACATTTCCCAGAATGACCACAATGTAAGGTCATCTCAAATCACCCATATTTCTAGGTCATGAGGTGACTTTACACAATAGTCAAACTCTGTGTTAGATAAACACTTAAGCAGAGCTTAGGTTATTTCTGGAATACACCAAAAATGTCCATTTCTGAAGTTAAAAATAATTCTCCAAAAGTACGTTAATAATGCAGTAAGAATCTCAGCCATTCAAATGAGAGCAAAACTTAGATTTCTTTAAAAACAATTTCTAAAAATTAGACAGAATCGTCATCACATGCTATCTTTACAGATAATCAAGGAGCACAAGGAACAATACAGTTAAGGCTGAAATTCCATGTTGTTTAAAGCAAGAGCATTTACAGTAATCAAAAGTGTAACACATTTATTTCATACAAGTGTCATTCACATGAACAAAGGACCCCTGCGGTACAAGTTCATAAACTGTACTACACTGAGTATATGGAAAGAATGGCAAAAATAATTCAGGGGGTTTTGCAGGACATAGGAAAAAAGGGGCAAACAATTTGCCTTTTTTGACAAAGTATTTTCATACTTTTGGGAAACCTCGTAAGAAAATAACTGTGATGTTAAAGAAATGTATTTATTTTATACTTTGCCCAAAGATTAAGATGCATGCATATGCTGTGGTAAAACTCAGGTGAGGAAAATACTATAGTGACATAAATTTAACACTTCAAAGTCAATGTGCATGGGGCAGTGAAGGTGAGTAAAGACAACAGATACTTGACAGATAAAACCAAGAAAAGGCAAGAGAAGCCTGACCAAAGCAGATGCAGAATATTCAGATACGTGAACAATCCTGATATGAGAAATAGTCTCTGATACATAAACAGCAGCAGAAAAAGGTACCTAGAGTTTCATGCACTAATGGGAAAACAGGACAAAGCAGAGTGCCAAAAGCAACAGATGACACAGATGTTCTGCATTCAGAGAATTGCGGGAGCTTTGCACATTTTTTCTCAAGTGAAAGAGTGTCATGGTCACACCTTTTTAAGCTTAGTTCAGCCAAAACAATCTCAGATTTAACTTCAACAAAAGAAGGCATCTATAAGGTAAGCTAGAAGCATGTACAAGGAAAGTCACAGGAGAAGCAATCTACTATAACTTGAGTCTGTCTCAAAAAAAAAAATCTAAACAGACTACCCCGCAAGAACATTATAATCCTTAGTTTGAATTTCTCTCAACCAACATACACTTTTTTTGGTATAAACTAGTACTATTATCTGATACTCTGGCAACTTTTTCCACACTCAGGCTGGCAAATCTTAATCTGAAACCTTGCATCGTTACTATTGCAATGCCTATTTATGTTATGCATATTGTAAGAGCTAAGGACATAATGAATTAGCACTATATACATCAGCATTTTACTTCAAGCCCAGCACTCCACACTTTTGGACAGTGTTGTAGTGGGGATTTTTGTGGGTTTTGGTTGGTTTTTTGTTCTGTTTGGGGTTTTTTGTTGTTTTGTGGGGGTTTTTTTATTACTTTCACAGTTATCACTCAAAAGATATTTTAATTAAATGCTCAATTCCAAGCAGATCAACTTTCTCACTTTTTGAAGAACATTTTATTTAGCAATGCACTTTTTTAAAAATACAGAACAGCAAATTTTCAATGCTTATTCTATTTCAAACTACTAAACCATCACATTTTAATATTTACCTTCTCTTTTCATCGCAAGGCTTGTATCCATTTTGGTTTTGAGAGTTACAGTTGAATTGGTAGCTGTTTCTAAGCTGTTCTCATCCAACATCTGCAACTGTAAAGAATTTTTCTTGTAAGGACTAAAGAAAACAAAAGGCATCTTAAAAAGAATCAAAGGAGATACTAAGCATAGTGTCCGAAAGATATTTCCTTATGACAATTAATGACCGACATGCCACAACGTTAATATGCCTCAGAAAACAGTGCAGGGTGCACAGACAAATACTACTGGTACTATTTTTAAATCCATCAACACTCTGAATTTCCATCATATAGTTTCTATAACAGATACCTTAATGCTTTCTGTTCTTGACTTTTCTTTTGGGGGACAGGGATACAGGACATGAAAATGCAAGACATAGCTTGAAATTAACCTCTATCAAAACCTGTAATTCACAACTCCACAGAGCACTTAAACTCAATTAAATGGACTTCATTGAATAGAGTACTTCCCATGATAAAACTCATGGCTGCAGCTGAAAGAGCTCCTGTAGTCAAGATGAAATCTGTTTATCCCCTCTTCATAAATCATATGATGGATTTTTAATACCCCCACCATTTCTCCCCTCAGATGTATTATCCAGAGAAATCTTTTTTTAATGCCTGATTACACATAACAATTTTCAAATTTAAAAACCACAATGAATGTTTATATTACTTAACAAAAAGGAAAATTCTACCTTATTTCTTTCTTGAATTGAAAAAAAGTGTTATTATTTTCCTTTCTAATACCATAGAAGCTAGGTAGAGTTCCTCATACCTTTTTTCAAAAGTTTTAAGTTACCTGTAAGTCTCCCAGGTCGTATGAATCACCCCCACTAGATTTTGGTTCTGATGGTGGAAAAGGTGCAATGAAGGCTCTACACTTGGAGCTGGATGTTTGCCTATTAAAATAACATTGTCAGTTACATCACATGCCAACATATAATGCAATGATTGCCTTTTGTGAAACAGATAAAAAAGGCAGTCGTGTGAAGACTTTTGGCTACAAGTTTCAAATATACAAAAAAGCAGGTCCACTCTGACAGCCAAGTGAAAAACAATACAAAAAAAGTCTGTAACAATGCCACCATCATCCTATGAAATGACAGATTACTTAATTGGTTGTCTTCCATAGGAAACAGTGATAAGCTACAGCTAGGATCCTAAACCCCATAGCAAATTTTTAAATAGTTACACAACAATATTATTATATGAAATACCTTATCCCACCACTTTCACAGATTCAGAATACTGGGCTTTAACTAACTTTTGAGAGGCTAAGTATACAGTTTTTACTCTTTGGTTAGATATTTCTCCCCAGAGTTCCCATTTCTGCATGAATTTAGTCACACAGCAATAAGAGAAGAAGAAAGTTAGCATAACAGACTTGATTGGGGGGAGCTTTCTCCTCTGTTTACTTTCAAGCTATGCTACAGTCAGGTAAAATGTAGCAAAGTTCTATTTTAGTTGGCAGATTGTTACACTGCTGAACATTAATTCACAATAAAATGAGGATAACCATTTTCTTAATATAATCATTATCATATGGATTATGTTAAAAATGAGGATTTAAAAATATTTCAAATATTTGCAAGTCTGCCTTATATCTAATTTTAGAAACTGGAATACACAAATGTAAAGTTATTTTGAACAAAATTGATTTTAACCTTAGCCTTCATTTCCTTTGAGCTTATTGATTAGCCAGTACAAGAAATTGATCTTTGCATGCTCTCATACAAAGAATCTGAGCAGTAAGATAGGAAGCAGGTTACTGTAATACCTATTGCAATCATAATGACTATTTGTCAATAATCTTTAGATTAATTTTAAAATTTTTAACATCTGACATTTCCACTGTCCAGTAAAAACACTGCTGAAAAGGAGTATTAAAATCTGTTGTGCTGGAGTAACCCAATAACCATACCTCTTCATAACACTAGCTGTAAGGGGGACATCCATCTTCTCATCATCACCAGCATCAGTTACTAGTTTAACAGGAACCCTCCCAAAGGGGCAGGCCTAAAAGCAAATTGAAAGTTATCAGATGTGTGAAGCAGAATGAGAAGTTTAAGATTTCGAAGCAAAATGTTACATGTTCTACCTGGTTAGATTTGTTTAGTGGTCTTAAGGGATTGCGGTAATTAACTGGAGCATCAAGTTCCTGTGACTTCTCCTCCCTGAAAGCAAGAAAAAAAAAAACAACACAACCATAAAACGGAGGGTGTGTTTGGGTTTGATTTAAATGACAATTTTAAGAAATAAAATAAGAAATCAAGCCATTACCCAAGAAAAAGTCTTGTAACTGTAGAATTTTCACCAGAATCATTCCTTTTTATGCTTCTGTGATTTCCAACTATGCTCTGAAGTCCAGACTCTCGTGTACTTGATACTGTAGGTGAATTAGTTTGAATTATTCAGATAATACTGCGGATTGTATTTAATTCAAAAGACAAAAATGTTCTTTCATAATAAGTAAAATTTAAGAATACAGACATTTGCAGTAATCTAGTATCAATGACATATATCACTATTTTCTACTGATCTAAACAGACACTTTATATAGATAAGTACAAAATGGCCTGTAACAATTGTTAAATATTAGCTACTTGTTTTCCACACAGCTATAATTATAAACCATGTTTAAACACATAAAAGGAAGATTCAAGATGTCCAAAGACTATCCAAGCAATTTAACTACTAAGGGAAAATCTCACTTTTAATTTTATCCTATATAGAGAAGGAAGAAATACAAGCACCAAAAACACTGGTTTAAATAGTATCTTGGGGGAGTGAGGAAGAAACCCATGCTTTCAGAGCAAGATGATTTGCTAAATCTACATTCTGAGAAGAAACCTCCACTGCAAAACAGCATCATCCAAAGGACTCTTCCGAAGCTTGCTCCACAAGTACTCCCCAGGAGATTTCAAGCTTCTTACATTTGGATTCTTCCGTTGTTCATTCCAATTATTTATCAGTAGACATGATGAGGACACCCACACCTAAATAACTATAATAAATCCTAAACTAAGCATCAAACCCCAGCTTGTTTCAGAGGTAGTGTCTCAAAGGTACAACTGTCTAGACAATCCTTACAAACTCCCTGCTACCACAGAGACCCAAGATATTGATGATATCCCTGACCTGTCCTGTTTTCCTCTTGTTGAACACTTGCTTTTGGGCTCTGACTTCATTTATGGGGTATTTCATTTTGATAAAACATTTTTGTGCTACCTCAGTTATGTTTCTGTAAATCCATCTGGATTTAAAGCATTTAACGGGTGCCTGCATTTGCAAAAGCATACTGCCTTTTCAGTTCTAGTGAAAATTATAAAAAAGTAGCAATCGCAACACAAATAGGTAAATCTTTCACAGGCATACCTTCTCCTTTAGGTTTTTCAGTACAATTTCTAGAAGGCTGCATACTAAATCGCTAGAACTACCTACTGTGTCAGAGGTAGAAGACAGAAATCAGGACATCAGTATTGTCAAACATCAATTAAACACTTTCTTCCTCCCTCAGGTTCTCCTTCTCCCTCTTAGAAAGAGAGACACTTCAAATACAGACAGTTTTAGTCATTAAAACCTTAAGAAGCTTTCCAATTTCAGTTAGTGAACACTGTTTTCATACTGACAAATCCTAGGCTGAAACAAAGTTGTCTAAGTCACCTCCAAACCTCCTGACAGAGTTACGTCACAGGCACATTCCCTTCTAGAGCCAACTCTACTAAACCAGTTGAAGAATTTACTAGCTCAGACCTTTTGCTGGTCCCTCCACCTCACTGACCTGCCAACCCAGCACTTAGAAGAGTAATCCCTAATTCATACCAGGTAAATTCAACTGAATTAGGTGGGTTAAAATAAACCAGTTGATTTCACTGATTGCAAATTTGAGTGTCATCTTATAAACTGTATCTACTGCCAGGTTGGGGAAGATCAAGGCAGGCAATAGCAAACAGCTCATTCACCAGCCCCATCTTAATCCAGAGGAGAATCTTGCTCTTGAAGATCTGGCAAAAGTTATATGAAGTTGTACATTCTTTGTACAGTCTTAAAATGAAATGTCAAGTCAATTGCTAGCCACATTACTAATGAGCTTTGTGAAAATGAAGTATATATTTCAGATGTACTTTACAGTAAGCAGAACCAGAAATCAAGTTATTTGAAAAGTAATTCTAGAACCTCAAAACAACAAATAAACTGCTAAGAACAACACAGTCATCATTCAAATTATTTTGCCTAGAGGTGAAGGCAAGGTCATTTCTCAGAGATGAGCAAATGACCACAAGAAGTCGGAACACACTAACGCAAATACATCAACACTTTGGTAACTCTCCATGAACACCTTGTATTCATGTGTTACGGTATAGAAAAGGTAGCTTAATTCTTCATTTAGGGAACATTGTGGAGTACAAGTCTTCAGATATACACTACAGATATACACTAACATCCAAAATTCAGTTTTTTCCTGACAAACTCCTTCAAAAATTGAAATGAATACCTGATTATTCAGATAGAAACATCTCTTCCACAATACAAGATATATTTTTTAAAACACAATCAGACACCAAGGAACATATATTAAAAAAACGAAGACAACTAAGATACTATATAATATGATCTTCTACATCACATAGGCCTTGTTTTCCATCAGTACAGGAAATTATTTGCTTCACCAATAAACTGAATAATTCGTGGCTATACTCAGCCTCTCAAGAAATCACAATTTTATATAACATTTCTCTTAACATTTTTAAGTTCTGGATCAGTTCACTAAAATTAATCTTATTTTTATTTTGAATCTTTCTATGTCGCCCTTCTACCGTCAGCTAGCAGAAGCCAGAGTTCTGGCAGATGAACACTATGGTATTAGCTATTTCTAGTCCTTAATTTTTTTCAAACTACTTATGCCAATAGACTACTCAGTTAAATAAAAAGACAAGCACCTCAATGTGTAATGTAGTTCTAAGGTTTTGTTTACATAACACTGCCACTGAACATAGTTCTGAATTAGCAGTTTACCAATCCAGTAACATCACCAACTCACACACACATCCCTTTTTTTTTTCTTTTATTCATATACACAGAAAAATTTTTTTTTGCCCAAGCTTGCCACTGGACTCTCACATTCAGTTGTTGACCCACAATACTTTTTATTCCTTCACAGTTTGAGACAGCCTATCTGCCTCATACTACTCATGACTACAGTTGGATTCTATGATTTTTCCAACCTAAATGATTCTAAAATCATTCTATGACCTATTTTTTAAGTACTAAATTATTTTTCCCCAACTAAACATGTTTGATTGCACCTGGTATGTCAAATACTTCAGATTGCTGTGCATGAATGAGAGGGGAAAGAAGAATTAAATCAAAAGGCTTCTAGACTTGCTGCAGTTTCTATCTTTGCATCACTACACTATAACCGCATATAACTCTTGTCAAAAGCTTTCTGAAGAACTTTGTGAAGCTGTGAAGAAACACATTTAAATATACAGCATCCTTGTTTTCAAATAAAAACTTTTCAAAAGCAGCTCTTTAAATGGAAATATGAAACAGACAAAACTTAAATGCCTATACATTAAAACAGTCTCTATTGCTCCAGAAGGACCAGACAAATTCACTTAAAGCCAAGTTCAGCGATTCAGGCCACATACAGCCCTGAGTTTAAGACATTTCAAGTCTAGTGTTATTTGCCTTCTAAACTTTTATTTTTAAATAGCTGAATTTATACTTAGCCTTTTTCAAATACCACATTCCTGAAGACATAGCCCTAAGGAAATGAAATCAGACCTATTTTGCACTAATTCTGTCCTTATACAAAGCAAAAACATGGAAGTGTTAGACAGCACTCTTGGAAGAGTTAAATACTGAAGTGCATGTAACCAAGTCGAAGCATGTTTTTTGCTTAATTCCATACCAAACGAATCTCTCTTGAAAACTTCAAGAGGTAACTGTTTCCTTATTGAAGTTATATACCCAGCAACCAGCATCAGTTATGTTTTACAGTATAGTCAAGCACTTCAATTTTATTCAGATAACTACATGGGGTTTGTCCACTTGTACAATAAAGTCAAAATGGATTATTTTTCCTAGATTTGACTTCACTGAAATGACTGCCAGAACTTCACCAGCCTGTCACAAGATACACCTCAAAGTAAGCTATCTGTATAGTTTAGTCTGTATGTTTCAGTTCTAATTCTTCTCTACCACCGGGAGCTGTAAGTCTCTATTACAAAGTACAAATACCTAATGACAGAGGAACACCCTCTGCAGAAATGGAGAATCTGCCATCCTATGGCTCCAGCAAACTGCAGTCACTGCATTGAAGGTAGAACTGAATACTGACAGAGTAAGATTGATAATATAGATAAATATGACTGTTTATAAGACAATAGCAGATTATGCATTTGTATCTAAAAGGGACAAACATCAGAAAGATTTTTTTCAATCTAGAATTACAACATGTATAAACTCAATGAACATTTTAAGAAATTGTAATTACCTGCTAAGTTCTCCTTCTCCTCATCTGAAAGCAACTGCTTTTTTTGTGAATGAAAGTTTTGTAGAGCAGTTTCTAACATTTCTAGTGGAACAGCAGAGCACTCCACAGCTTTCTGAAGCAGCTGCTTACACTTCTTCACATTTCCTAAGTAGTAAGGAACACAGAGTTAGAAATCAAGGAAATAGAAAACAATTACACTGGGGCAATACGGTCTTCTTTTAAAGACATGATTACATTCATGCTGTCTTATATTCACTTTGCATCATTCTCCAAAGCCATTGTTCATCAACTTCACTACTCCAGAAAGCACTACAGTTAAGAAAAGAGGAGTGAAAGTAAGGACATTGTTTTGATACAGCTTTACACATTACTAAATGCCATAAACTGATTGAAGAGAACTGCAGGGGGGGAGAGGGCATTTTAACAAAACATATTGAAAGCAATTAGTTTACACGTTTAAGCATATACACATATAGCTATTAAAAAAACCCGTAAGACTCAAATAAGTAAAGAAGTGTACTGCAACCAAAATACTTTCCTAGGTTTAGAGAGCATCAGGGCAAAATAAGGCAATGTTTTGCTACAGCTGTTAATGCCCTTGAAGTCCCAAATGCCCTTCTTCCTCAGTTCCAAAGCAGCAAAATGTAAACCACTTTGTTCTTACAAATGCACATACATATATAATTAAGTATTTCTTATACTATATAATAGTGTATTTCAGGGCTCCATGATGTCTCCAGCACTCAAAACTCCACTGATGTCAATGTCACCTGCAGTTCAGACTAAGGGGTGGAGTGGGTTGCATATATATTAGGAACTTATGCTCAAGTAACCTATTTTAAGAATATTAAGTGGGTGATGTTGGACACTGAAGTAAGGAAACACCAAAATAAGATTGGCTATGATTTCATTTAAATCTATTTTGTGCATATATGTTATGACTTGTTTTTAACCATATAATCAAATATTATTTTTCTTCCAAATCCTTAGCAAGCAGATAGGCTTAGTATTTGTTTTTAAGAATCCTTAACCAGCATTCTACCTGTGGCTATATTTAGTAACCACACATTGCTTCAACAAGACCTGATACTCAAAAAGAAGAGTAATTCCTCCTGGTATCATTGCCTCACTGAATAAGAAATAACATGATACCAAAACACCTGCGTGAAAAATGAACTTCTCCATCCCCCTTAACAGATGAGGGTCCAAGGCACAAAAGTAAAGCCAGAAGTATCTGTGAGTTTCAATTAGTCCACTTCATCACATACAAAAACCCCAAACGACCCACCTAGGCATAACATTTTATACAGCCAAAAGTAGAGTTTTATTTATGATGAGTCCCAAGCAATTCACAGCAAATCTTGCTTCAAGCACACTACCCAAGGCACAGCAAAAGTAAGGAAGAGACAGCTCCTCATCTGATCTATTTAAATGAAGTTGTATTCAGCCTTTAAATAAAAACAAAACAGAATGCCACCTTTATTGCATCACTCCATTTTCAGGTCATGACTATTCAATTTATAAGGAAATCAGTATCAGTTTGCCAACCATAATTTCAGAATTTTGACTTGAGGTTTAGCTCACAGTTTTGCTCAAGACAGGGAAGTGAATGTATAATTAACTTTTTCTCCATAATACAAAGGAAATACAGATTAATCCAGAAGCAATTGGCAGGTGTGCCAAAGCACTGCTGAAACCATAGAATCATTAAGGTTGGAAAAGACCTCCAAGATCATCAAGTCCAACTGTCAACCCAGCACAACCAATGCCCCAAAGTGCCACAGCTACACATTTTTTGAACACCTCTAGGGATGGGGAGTCTACCACTTCTCTGCACAGCCTGTTCCAATGTTTGACCACTCTTTCAGTACGGAAATTTTTCCTAACACCCAATTGAAACCTCCCCTGATGCAGCTTGAGGCCATTTCCTCTTGTCCTGTCACGCATTACTTGGGAGAAGAGACCGACACCCACCTGGCTACAACCTCCTTTCAGGTAGTTGTAGAGGGCAATAAATCATAGAATCGCTTTGGTTGGAAAAGACCTTTAAGATCATCAAGTCCAACCTTTAACCTAACCCTGACATCCCACCACTAAACCATGCCCCTAAGCACCTCATCTATCCTTTTAAATACCTCCA
>BOSO01029930.1:0-10998 GCA_018403395.1 Gorsachius goisagi | reverse complement strand
ATGCCCAGCCCGTCCCGAGCCGCGATCACTCCCCGAGCTGCGATCAGTCCTCGAGCAGCGATCACTCTCCCTGCAACCGACCGACCTACTAACCCCCCCGAGCATGACGTTCTATGGTATGGAATAGCTCTTTGGTCAGTTTGGGTCAGCTGTCCAGGCTGTGCTCCCTCCCAGCTTGTTATGCACCTGGCCGAGCAGGAGAAGCTCAAAAAGTCCTTGAGTAGTCTGAGCACTACTTGGCAACAACTAAAAACATCAGTGTGTTATCAACATTCTTGTAGTACTAAATCCAAAACACAGTACTATGCCAGCTTCTATGAAGAAGATTAACTCTGTCCCAGCCAAAACCAGGACAGTATCCCTGAGTAAGTTTTCTCCTTCAGCCTCGTATGACCGACAGAAGTGATGGGAAGCTTCTCTTCACTTGTTGGATCAGAGGGGAAGGAGAGATATAGCAGCTCTCTCCTCCTGTTCCTAAAGTGGCCCAGCATGGGTCTTGAAGTTCGGGACCAGCTTGACTATCTGAAGCAGAAGTTGTTTTGGGGTCAAGAAGAGGAGGACAGGGGAGCAAGAATGATGTATGACCAGTCTGATTCCTTCGTTTAGCTCATGTCCTCTGCTGTTCTCAGTCAGAGCTCTGTCTGTACAGCTGTCATTGGTTGCACAAACTGGGTTTGACCATGGCTTTAAGGCTCTGCAAGTCTGTGTTTAGCTATTCTGGTTTTAGGTCTAGCAATAAATCAAAGCTATTTAATTCTTCTTATTATATATTTCATAAGTATACCAAGTTTGAAGTGTCTTAGACCTTAATTCTTAACCATGTGCCTTAATCATAAACTATATCCTTCTTAAGGACTTCCCTACAATTTCTGTTTCAAGTCTCCATTTCATAAACATATTTTCAGAATTGTAAGATAGGAATCATTTTAAATTTGTTTGAATAAATCTAATGTGCGTTACTACATTTTAAAATAATTGTATAGGTTACTTTTGCATTTCATTTTGCCTTCCATTTTTAATATTTGTCTTAAAAGAACATTGTAGCATTCTCTTTAGCTTTGTCCTTTCTGTCTTGTGTGCTGGTGATTGACGGATGCAACCTTAGAAGCAGCTTAGCAGCTTTTTGGCCTGGGATCCCTGTCAGTGTAGGCTACTATATTGAGCTTTGCACCTCAGCTAGAACATTAATAACTCGTGCTTTGAGGAATTAAACATCATATTCACAGTTTCTTTGATTCTTTTCTTATTGGTTTTATCTGAACAAAAGAAACTGTTGTAATGGTCAAAGCTCAGAGTGACAGAGACCAGAAGACATTTTTCCCCCCTTTGGATTATTTTTTGACAACCTTTCTATTTTTGTCAGATTGTTCAATATATCATTTTCCTCACATGAGAGAAAGCAGTTATTATGTTTTACTTGCCAATGGTGCAGAAAATTACACAAATGTTTTGCTTACTGAGCATTCTTAAAGTTCTTCCTGGGCATTAGGCATCTATAAAAATAGGGTATTAATTTTGATTAGGACCAAGAGGCCTTTTTTTTTTTTTCCTTTAAGATGCATCTACTTTGGGTGCAGATAATTTAGAACAGTGTCATTAGTAAAATAGATGAGAGATACTATTGATCAGAGACACATGCATTAAGTATCCTGGTGTCAATATGAACATAAGCTTATTACAGAGACCTCTTGTTGGCAAGCTCATTTTTAAAAAGTCATTATTATAAATTGCTTCAACTAGTCAGATCATATAAAATCTACTTGTACTGTAATATTCCAGATGCTTGATTACTGTTCTTCAGTAGCGAGCTGCCAATTTCTCCCTCCTGAGAATGTGTGACAGATTGTAATACAATCTGTTGATGTTCTCGATTGTAACTAAAGTACATCATTGTCACCCATGCTAAAAAGCTGGGACATATACTGTAAATGTATAATTTTGTGAAATGTATGCTACTGTTTTGTGTTCCAGAAATTTCAAATGGTACACGACAATACACTTGATCTGGTGAGGAGGAGAATCAGAGGCAGAGGAAAACAAAGCAGATAATTAGAGCAGCAAAATGCAGTGGAGACACTAATTCTATGAACAATACAGGTTATATCGTCTTTGGCCTGTGTGCTGGTGTCTGGGGAAAGGGAGAGAAAAGAATAGAGGAAACTATACCTGTGTTGGTCCCCACCCTCCATTTTCTGCTCCAAAAGGTCCAGGCATAGCAGCAATCCCAGCACAAAGTTGCAAATGTCTTGAAAATCAGTGGCAGAAAGGAAGGCTGGCTTCTCCTGCACCACCTCACTAAGCTTTCACAGAGGGGCAAAGACATGGAATGGTGTGTGCTGTCCCTTTGCCTGCTCTGGTCCACGAAGGGAGAAAGAAGAGATTTTTTGCTAGTTGATGATAAGCTTGTGCCATGGAGTCAAAAAAAGAATTTGTGTTGGATTAAAAGAGTGATAAACGTTACAGCCAAGTCAATGACTGACAATAAATTGGGAAATGTGGTTTGTTTATTCCCTCCCTTCCCCTGTGGAGGAAGATCAGGGATAGAAAGGGGTTTTTTTGGTTCTCTCAACATCATCATTTCTTTCTGCATCTTCCTCTCTCAACTTCTTTCCCATCATAGCCTTTCTTCATTGAAGTTCATTAAGGTTGCAGCTCAGGGAAGCATTTGAACATCAAGCACATCCCCACTCAGCAAATGACTTAGCTACCTAAAATACAACTGACTTGGTCTGGTCCTCTCACCCGCTCACAACTGTACATGTTGTAGTTTCTTCTCTGAGCACTTTGGTCATGAGGCTGGAGACCTAGACCCGCACCAGCTTTGGGTTCTGCCACTACGTCATGCCCTGGTAGTTCTTATATCTCAGAATGGGTTTCTCAGTTATCTTCATCTCACAGTGACTGCCTCTGAAAGCAGCGGTCAGCAGTCCCACTTCCCGTCTGTCTTTGGCCCCTTCCCCTTGATTGAAAATTGCAATTGTGCAGCTGCAGGGTCAACTGGCTTCAGCCGTCTTGCACAGCAGAATACCACCCTGCTAAATCATACCTTATTTTTGTTGGCTCCATCACCTGTGGCTGCACAGACTCAGGGTCAGACTCAAGACACTTTTAGGAACCTACTCTGCAGGTAGGGAGTGGGGCCGCCCACTCCAGGAGTGGCAGCTCAGATGGGCTCCATAGAGCTGTAACACAAAATTTTCTCAGTGGAGATAGTGGTGCTTCCTTCCTTCCTACACATAGTGCTTCTGTGTTCATGGATACAATGTGCCCCACAGCCATGAAATACTGACGTTTGGTTACACTGTGCTTCAATAGCAAAGAGAAAGAACTTGTGTTTTCCACATTTTAAATGCATAAATATGGGTGTATGACAGGAACTCTTCTGTGGTCTCTGTAGACCACACACATGCCTGAGGATGAGTCTTGAGGTAAGAGAGAAAGGAAAACAAAAAGACATGGTGGTTTTAAACCTTTTTTCCTTTTAACCACAGTTTTCCCTTGTCTGATTTAGCGGACTGTTTTCCACTGCTTCAGTGTTTTTTATTTTTATTTTTCTGGCCTCTATGTTAATTTTGGAATACCTGGATTAACAGAACAAAGGGAAAAGCTGAGGTGGTATCTTCACTGCTAGTCTTCTACTAAATGTCTTGGAGAGATACAATAATCTGACAGAAATTGTATCTCTTGGAATTTAGGTGTAATATCAGGCTCTGACATAGTGAAGGGCACACGACATGGCTGCTCTACTAAACCTCTAAAATGTGCGTGCACATTTGTAAATGTACTTCATAGAATTTGCTGGAAGCAGCATATAGTTATCTCAAGCTATAATTTGGTCTGAGAAGAAAATAATGATGTTAATTCACAGCTATATTAATTACACTGAAAGTATTATTTTTTAAACATGTCACTTTGAAACCAGCTTTTGTTCTTAATTGTATTTGATTCCAGTAGAGAAGCTCTGTAATTTCCAGGGTGTATGAGGTAGCTGGAACAAAAAGCTGACTTACAAGAGGTGGAGACATCTGAAAGGAATCTGCAGGTTATGCCTGCATCTTTGAAACGAGCACATAAAATCAAATATGTAGTCCTGCTTCCCTGGCAGTTGAGAAGCCATTCAGCGGGAACAAGATCAACTTTTAGATAAGCATGTTGCTCTGGTTATGTTCTCCTGTCTTTGCTTGTGCTGAATAATACCTTCCCCTGGAAGTCAATCATTTCCATGTTGTAAAGCCAGTAATTGTAAAGGTGACAAAAATGGTAGGTTACTCTGCAGGCAAATATTATTTACATATTTTTTGTCTTAGGAGGACTAGGAGTAGTTTTAGTCTTAGGTGGACAGATATAGTTTCCTGGCTAGTATTCTAGAATAGTATATAGTTAAATTGGTTATTTTAAATATTGCATAAAACTCAGTAAGTAGCTGTTTATTTACTACCAGTCAATATTCAAATACATAATATTAAATTCACCAGGTTATAGGTTTTCTCCTTTCTGAACATGACCAGTCCTATCTGTGGACTATGTTACTGGACCAAGGGAAAGTATTAACTGCAGATGAAGATTTGAAAAAGTATACATGTAGGTACTTGCTTTTTCTGGTAGCAGATGGTGCTGAAAGAAGATCAGCTCAAAGGGAACATTACAGGATAATATGGAGATCAAAAACCCAAATTTATGTCTTAATGTAAATGATATTCAGTAACACAGACTCTTGTTTTAAGGTGATACATCGCTGATAGTTTAAATACTAACTAAAAATTTTCTGTGGTGCCCAATACCTATGCATGCTAGTAGACCTGTTGATGTCAAAAATTTCCTGGTTAATGTCCTTTGTCTGTTAGCTATTTTTATAACAGCTGCTTCCTTAAAATTCCTCACAAGAAGAGCTAGCAATGGTGTTACTAAAACTGATCATAATGAAAAGAAAAAACTGAGGCACAACTACCCATTTTCTGCAGAGATATCCGTAAGAGGTTATCTCTAAACCCCCAATAAAACAGTGTCATAAACTCTGTCTTGGATTCTTTTCAAAGCTTGCTCTGTTGTGACACTGAGCTTAGCAGATCCATTTGGCTTCTAAGTATGCATTTCTGCTCAGACTGTGGTGAGTTTGGAGGCCCTGGGTGTTTTTTGGGGGGAGCAGCCCTTCCTTCAGCTAGGTCTGCTCAAGGGGTTTTCCCATAAGAGATCTCCCGCAATTCATGAATATATTTATATATAAATATGAGATAATCTCAGCTTGAAAAAATTTTACAGTGATCTGAACTGCCATGGAAAAATTTTTAGGAATGCACCTAGCTGAACGCTGCTGAGCCGGGCTGACCCATTTCCCGGTTTCTCTGCATGTTGCTAGCCTGTGATGGAGGGCTCTGTAGCCATGTGGGACTGGGTCACGGAGGTGGCTGCTCAGAAGCAGGACGAACCCTAAATATTACAGTGAAAGAAAACTCCCATAATGGTGATAAAATGTAATGCTGAATAAAGGGTGTCTGCAGTCATCCTTTATGCCGTCGTGTAATATGACGTACAAAACTGGAAAGATTGCTTCTCTTGTGCAAAACATCTGGGCTTTGTTTTGATTTTTTATTATTTTCAGGAAAGAAAACAAAATTAATAATGCAGACTTTGTGTGTGTATGTATACATTTGTGTGAAGAATGCTCTATACACATAAGCCATATTTTACTGTGGGTTGATATATGTCACATTCTCTTCTACAACAGGACCATTCTTTTGTCCTCCAACAGATAGATGTTTCTCTCTAAAGGTTAAGAAATGAGAACCATGGCAGTAGGTCAGTGGGTAATATATACCTGCTCTCTCTTGTTTAAATTATATTTCCTCTTTACGCTGTGGCTCAGCAGTATCTGGAGACTATTGTTCCCTGGGCTAATGCAATCTTTCCACACGAAAAGCTCTTGATCTGTTCCTTATCTACACTCCAGTTGCTGGCACCAGTGTTTCATCCATTTGGTGCTAAAATGCACAGAAAGCAAATACATATCATTTCAGTGTTGAGGTATCCTTCTTCCAGAATCTTTAGCTCAGCTTATTTTCATTAAGCAAGGTTTTTCCTGTCAGCAATATACTTGCCCTCATGTCCTTCACCCTAGAGAGAGAGCAAGAAATGAAGAAAGGGAAAAGGTCTATGAGGCTTCAAAACCAAAAATGTTTGGACCCGTGCTGCCTTTCAAACAAAGATAGTGAGATTTACCTTGTGTATGTGAGCGCATACAGAATTATTACGTCTTTATTATTGCACATTGTTACACAGATGCATATGCACGCATTCACTCATTCCACTTGTGACATGACTGCTATTAACAGTGGCGTTATCTAAAATAAGTTAAAAAAGACCTGGTGCTGTTTGATGCTAAACCCTTTTTTCTGCTATTAACGTCAATGCAAGTCCATGCTGCACATTAGCTAACAGAATTCATTCAATTTATCAAGTTCTTTTTTAATTCTTGAGATTTTATGAACTATTTATGGATGTTCATTTAAAAATGTACATCTGCATAACAGATTGATTTTTTTTTAGAGAATTAAAGGTGTGTTTGCTCCTATTAATTTGAACTGGTATGACTTGGGACTCAAAATTTCTGAAAATCAGATTCACATCAATCTACCAAAATTCATTACACTTTAACTTATGTTATGACATTCTGAAATCTGGAATGTCTCTTAGATCTCACTCAAGTAAACTGTGTGATTATTTTATTAATATGAAAATTAAAAATATTGTCAAAAGTTGCTTTTTATTCAAAAACAGATTTGCAAATATTTAAATCAATTTTCCCTGTAAAACCCCACAAAACACTCCGTATCAGAGATCATTAAAAAAAAATTAAAAAATTACAGAGGTGATGAACTGTCACAACAGCTTAACCATGCAAAAACTATTTAATTACCAGATTACCAATAGAATAGAGAACTGTAACTAGTAATGTTGAAAAAATTCAGTTACTTGCCTTACGAGACATGTATTGTATCAGTCAGAACAAAACGGATGTAAGAAGGTACCAAAGTAAAGCTCGTAAGTTGCTGATCATATTAAATATTGTAATATTTAATTATAAGCTTTTATATGAATAATTTAATAAGAGAAAGCAGGAGCTTATAGGAAGACAATCTTATTACAGTAATAGGTCTGGGTTTTCATACGCCTCTTTTTATTTCAGATTATTGTTAATTATAAATATGAATACTTCTAAGTACCTTCACATGTAATATTTAATTTTCAATAATTGTAATTTATCATCTTTTCATCGTCTCTCTGTATTGGTATTATAATTACTTGTTTTTAATTGAAATTAGTACAAAATTTGGCATATGAAAAAGCCCTAGCATTATATAGAGATAATTATTTATATAAAAAGTAAACTCATTACCCTGGGAGATAAAAAGGCCTTTAACAGTAGGAATGTTATCAGCCTCTAGTGACCAACTGTCTTCTCCTCAATAATTAAAGAAGCAAGTAAATGTACCCAAATTTAGCCTTTTTAACCTCTGCAGTTATGCAGACACTGTGCTGATTGTAGACAGTAGTGAAAGATACTGGCATTACGCCAGGGACATTTCTCTCAGTCTTAAATAAATACCATAGAATTGTAATCAACATATTGTGTGAGGATCCTGCTGAGCTATATTTCTCTTCATAATGAGCATTCTTAAGCATTTGAAATAGAAATCAAAATCATAAATCATTTTTATAAATGATTAAAAAAAACATGAAGCACTCCGATATTTGCCTTTGAAGGTTTGCTTTTGTAAACAACTGTGGTCAAAACCAACTTTTGAGATAAAGTTATTCATTCTTTCATTCTGCTGAATCTTCATGGGGGTTTGAATCAGTGGTCTAGTAACTAATGGCTCCAATTCCCTGAACTATTTCACTGCCAATTTGGTCTACCAGACTTTTCCTTGTACTAGGAGAAAATCATTTTCAGCATCAGTCCCCAGGGAGTGGGCATGAACTGAGTTTTAGGCTTATTCTCTGAAGAGGATTTAGGCTTACTTTTGCCTGGGTGGGGCTTCCATTTACAGTTGCTATGGTGTGGTAGGCTGCAAGGTTTGCAGGATTAATACTATCACGTATATGTCTGTCTTCAAAACATGTCCTGTTTGTATTAGTTTGGAAAGGTTACTGAATCTACAGAACAACTCAAAGTGACACTGACTGACCAACTGGCCTAAAAGATTTATCACCAGGAGGTTCATTAGCATCTCTATTTCAGTATTACATCCAGTTCCTTAGTATTGCAGCTACAAAAAATACAGCCCATTTGAGGCTTAATTCCTCAAACAGAGCTCACCATGAGTGGTGTTAAATGACCTTAGCAAACATATAGTCCAGATTTTTAAAGAAATGCATACATCTCAAGATGCTGAAAAGTTTCATGCTTACTAGCAGAGATGGCCATTACCTCTGTAAGTGCTTTGGAAAATTCTTTAAACCATGTATCTGTGTTGCAAAGCATCTAAATACCTCTCCACTTAGGTAAATAACCCGTCATACATTTATGAACTAATATAAACTCCTGAAAATCAAAGGCAAAAGAAGCATTAAGTGCGGCATTTGAACAGGCTGTGAATTAGGGCAGCCTGAGCAAGTCCAAGGGGAATACAGCCAAGATGCTCAGCAGGAGAGATTAGAACATGGTGGCTGTACTCATATCTGAGTACATTTCCCCTGTTTCATCAGCTCATGCCTTGCTGTTCTCCCTGGGCCACACCACTTGTCACCTCAATTTAGGACATAGCAAGGTGTCAGTGTGCTGGTTTTTGGCTGGGATAGAGTTAATTTTCCTCACAGTATCTGGAATGGGGCTATGTTTCGGATTTGTGCTGGAAACAGCATTGATAGCGCAGGGATGTGTTAGTTACTGCTAAGCAGGGCTCACACAGAGTCAAGGCCTTTGCTGTTCCTCACCCCACCCCACCAGCGGGGAGGCTGGGGGGGCACAAGAAGCTGGGAGGGGGCACAGCCAGGACAGCTGACCCCAACTGACCCAAGGGATATCCCACACCATGTGACATCATGCTCCGCAATAAACAAAGGGGAAGGTTGGCTGGGGGGCTGCTCTCGGGGACTGGCTGGGCATCGGTCAGTTCGTGGTGAGTTATGGTTTTCATTTACATCACTTGCCTTTAATGGGGTTTATTTATCTCTCTCTGGTATTTTCCTTTTCGTTACATCATCATTATTATTATTATTATTATTATTTCAATTGTTAAACCATTCTTGTCTCAACCCACAAGTTTTCTCATGTTTAGTCTTCCAACTCTCTTCCCCCCATCCTTCTGGTGGGGGAGTGAGCAAGCGGCTGTGTGGTGCCTGTTTTCCGGGTGGGGTTAAACCACAGCAGTCAATAAGATTTGGCTCGGTGAGACTTGTCCTTGTTGATTCAGTTCTTGCTTTGGGGACTCTGTTTTTAAATGCTCATTAAGAAGATTTTTACATGTTACCTTTTTCTCCATTTCAGATATGTTACAGAATTACAATACTGTTTGTGATATAGTTCACTAAATTAATTATGTCTTGTGAAGCTCTCCCTCCTCCCACCCACCGTTTTTCTACAACTATTTAGACATGCCGTTTTTCTTCATCGGCAGCAGCCATGCTAAGGTCCTAATTTACTCACATTTAAAGTGTTTTGCATCTCAGGTATCTCCCTGAGTTTCTTTTAGTCAATTGGGTATTGCCATAATTCTGTTAGAATTTGTTGTACCCTCGCTTCAGGATGTCATGTTTACTAGATGATGATAGTGGAGGTTGGTGGTTGAGAACACAGGCTGCTGAAATCAGCAGAAAGAATCCAATCCCTCTGAGAAAATGAATACTCAGAAAATGGTATCTTACCAAAGATACATCATTAATTTGTTAGAAGTGGAGTCAACATGCATTATCTGCTGTACGCAGGCCAAGTCTGCTGTTTGACATTTACCTGAGTAATAAAGGGAAAAAGATCTAGATAAGGAAGTAAATCATTGAAACTATTGTGCAAAGGGTGGGAGGATTCCTACCCATCTAAGCCATCTAAATGTTTTTCCCTAAATAAACACCTCAGAAATTGGCAGAAAAAACAGAGTAGGAATCTCAGTTGTGGCAAGCTAGGAGAAGAAATATAACAATTTATTCCACTCGCAAGTGAGCATCAGCACTTTTTCTTCTCTTTGGGTGACACTGTGCTATAGCTGTTATCTGAAAGACGCTGCAATAGGCACTGTGCAGCGGTGGTAAAGGAAGACTCCCTTCCCAGAAAGGCTGTGATGTAAATGTGACAGTCCAGGCGTGAGTCTGGGCCCTCTCTGCTGATCGACATGGTGGCAGCAGCACCAGCCACATGGCACAGCTGAGGCTGGACCTGTGGAGGAAGCACACCTTCCCCCTCCTCCTCCAGCTCTCACATGCACACTGCCTGTACAGGAGATGCTCCTTTCTTCTCAACGTGCTTGGACATGGTGATGACCCTTCATGCAGGGATGTGATAACCCTTGGTGCAGGGATGGTCCTCTCCAAATCCCTGTGAATGCCAACAGTGCAATGGCGTGTCAGTCCTCTGTAGGCCACACGCCTCTGCACCTTCAGTCAGAAAGGTGGAGGTGGGCAAGTTGGGATGCTTTTCCCCACCCCTGAGACACAGCAGACACTCTAAGTCCTATGTGGGCAAAAATCTGCTCCCTGCCTTGCCTTTGCTTTGGATGAGGTAGCAGCATGGTTTGCACTGGCCCTGTACAATGACCTGCATGAGAGCTATTTTCTTGGGGAAAAAAGTAAATGTGGTTGAGACAGAAGAATCACTCAGGATGAATTTTGCTTGCAGGCAACATATTGTTTCAATCTGGGCCAAGTGAACCTCGGTACCAGGGAAGATCATGGAGAGGTTAATCTTGAGTGTGCTCACCAGGCTCATGGAGGACAATCAGGGGATCAGGCCCAGCCAGCATGGGTTCATGAAAGGCAGGTCAAGCCTGACCAATCTGATTTCCATCT
>BOSO01029929.1:0-13925 GCA_018403395.1 Gorsachius goisagi | reverse complement strand
CCTCCCTGGCCTCCATGTGCCTTAGCATAGCTTCTAGGTTCCATGATCTTCCCAGGCACAGAGATGAGGCTGACAGGTCGGTAGTTCCCAGGGTCTTCCTTTCTACCCTTTTTGAAAGTGGGCACAATGTTTCCCTTCTTCCAGCCCCCAGGGACTTCACCTGACTGCCATGACTTTTCAAATACCATGGAGAATGGCTTGCCAACAATATCAGCCAATTATCTCAGGACTCTAGGATGCATCTCATCAGGTCCCATGGACTTATGGGTGTTCAGGTTCCTCAGGTTGTCACAAACCTGGTCTTCTCTTACAGTGGGAGGAGTTTACCTTCATGTGGTCTATCTACTCGGGAGGAGTGAGGAGAGAGGTTGCCAGCGAAGAATGAGGCAAAAAAGTTGAGTACCTCAGCCTTCTCCTCATCTGCTGTTACCAATTTGCCTGAATCACTTCATTCTCCATCATCTTCTCATGCCCACCTAGGCCGGAAAAAGAAGGAGCCCATGACAAGCCAGATGCCAAATAACGAGGGACTCACACTTTCTTTCTCCTGCAAGGGGTGGGGGGCGGAAAGTGATCTTAACACAGATCTAAACAGATGTCTCCTCCCAAATTTCAACCCACTCGCAGTCCTCTGAAGTCTGCTGCCACCACTTGTCACTATTCCCTACTGTCACAGCCACGGGATGGGTGAGAAGAGTCAGTACACTCAAGCTGAGCAGTCCCACCAAATTATCTCTGTTGTGTGCAACCTGCTGTCTGTGAGTTTGGCAAGAAGACCGTTCATACGCTGGGCAGGGGGGGTTGGGGGGGGGGAGAAATCAGCTATAAAAATGCTGCCCAGTAGATGTCATGACTACCCACACAGGAGACCAGGAATAAGTAACCACCAGACCAGTGATGCTCGGGAAGCATTTCTACTTGAATGTGGCAACAACGAACTTTGAAGGCAAAACGTGGGACTGCCACAGGTCTGCCCCTAAAAAAAAAAATAAATCCGTAATGCAACAGAGCTGGTGTCCAGCCATCCACAAGGAAGACCAATATCAATTCAGATGGGAGCCACTAGGCAGCAGGCCCATTGCTCATGATGGCACAAGAGCCATCAAAGCAGGTGGGATCTGCCCTGCCAGATGATCCCAC
The DNA here is from genome assembly GCA_018403395.1 of Gorsachius goisagi. NCBI lineage: Eukaryota > Metazoa > Chordata > Aves > Pelecaniformes > Ardeidae > Gorsachius > Gorsachius goisagi. The sequence goes on along the minus strand of BOSO01029929.1, from coordinate 12,785 downwards.
CATGAACAGATCCTGCATAGCAGTTTGTCAGCAGCCTCCTTCAAAGGAAACCCAGTACAGAGTAGCTTATAGAAATTTTCTACCAGAGGCTAAAGAGCTACTTGACCCCTAGGATGTAACCAAAAGAGGTGCAATTTCTGCCATTTGTGTGTTCTGCCCCCAGAAAGGAAGAGGTTATTAGCAAATGAGTTACTGAAAAACTAGTTTCTCAAATAAAACTCAGGAGAGGGAGAGGTGATGAAAGGCAACAGGGCTGACTGCATAACTATTGCTAAGTTTAAAAAGACATATACATATCCATATGTCCATATGCATATACACATATATATACTTTCACTGTAGTTCTGTGCGTGAAGTGCTAAAGAACCAAGGTTCTGAAGAATCGTGGGACCTCACCAATCTGTGCTACTACTCTAAGATAGTTTTAAACTTATATGGAATGCATCCAGTGGCAAATGGGAGAAAGGTATTACCTCCAGCAGGATGGCCACGTGAGAAACGGCTCTGAACTTAGCAGTCAGAGAGAAGGCACAATCTGCAAAAGTGGTTGCACGGGGTTTGGAGTGAGTTCTATTCTACCTGACAGATCCAGAAAGTTAATAATCAAGCTGCAATTTCAGGGAGGAAACCCGGTACATTTGAAGCTATCTAAACATGAGATACAGGACGTATTTGCACTACGCTAGAACAGCGTAGTGTGATTTCCCTCAATAGAAGAAGTGAAAGCACAAAAAGAACAAAGATGCAAAAAATTGGAAATAGTTTATTTGCTGCATAAGGAAACTCCTTGTAAATTACATATAAAGAAACTTGCTATGCTGTGGTATATAATTTTCAATATTCCACAAAGATAATTGTAATAAATATACAAACCAAAACAAAGTAGAAGACTAAATCCATCAGGCAACCTACAAAATGGTTCATCAAGTTTTATACTTTGCAGCATTAGCATGCTTAAAATCTTGTTCATTTTGAAGTGCTGCAGCAAAATTCTTTTCACATTTCTTTGGAGCATTTTCAAAACCATCTAACTATAAAATACTGTTCAAAATTAGCAGGCCTTAGTTAAACCACCCAAGAAAAGTAACACCAAGGTCTAACTGATGCAAAGGTGTAATTTTCCTTTTTGCTTTTAAAATCCATTTTATTTTTGCCAGGGTTAGGAATTATCTAAGTGCGCTATGAGTCCAGTCAGCCTGAGGCACTGCTGACTCTTGTCATATTATGACTCTATATAAACTTCATAGATTATATAGCTCTGGAAGATTTCTCTATTAGAGACATATCCACTAACAGGAATAAAACAAATACCACAGTGAAGCTGCAAGCTACTTAGAATGGGTGTACCCTCAAGTGCAGTGTGTGCTTAGAAACCTTTTTCCATAGTTTCATACTGTACCACATCAGGCGTTTTTATTTGACTTTAAAAGTGCTGACAAAGGCTCTATGGGTGCCCCTGGCCTCTAGAAACAACATGTAGAAAACTTTGACACCTTTTGCTGTTCTCTACCTATCATTTCTACATTTGTTGAAACAGCAGGGTGAACTGCATTTTACACTTCACTGCTCTGGACCACACTGACAGACAGGTCTATTATTCCACACAGATCTTTTACAGACTGAAAACACTTCACTGTGCTTCACTATTACTGAATACTTGGGGGTATAAAAAGAAACTCTAAAACACGATTACCTAAAAATATTTGTTAATAAGCTTAATGCAAACATTATGTAGAAAAAATGGTTTAGTTACAAAAAAATTCGTTAGAGGGCCAATAAAAATATACTGAAGGGAAGATCTTTAAAAAAGTGAGGTTAGGAAGTATGAGGCATTGACATTCACTGTAAACATCCTGTGTTCACTATAATCCCTTGTCTAAAGTATATGTTCTGGTTTTGTTCCTGAGCTTCATGGCCAACACTTGCATAGACAGCTAAACCTATCATAAGGGTTGTTTATACAGACGTTCCTGTACTGCTTTGTACAGAACTCCAATAAACTAATGATTTTACCTTTCAAAATAGTTTAATACCACTGCCAGGCAGTTTAAGGAAACTATGAAGCATGGTATGATTTTTGTGTACTCAGTGCATTGGATGGGTTGGGACAGCTACCTTATGGTGTGTTAATCTTATATAACATTACACTAAGAAGTGTAGCTGTTGGATGTTCTGGCTTACCACAAATACCTACTTCTGCTCACTGCTGCAAGGCTCACTTCTGCTCTGCCAAAGACTGCATATGACAAAATGTCAGGAATCAAAGTGCTACAACATCAAGCAACTAAGTTTATCCCCAATAAGAAGATGCAGCTTATAAACAGTACAGAAGACCTCATGGAGAACTTCACCTTTACCAAGGCAACAAGAGTGCCCTCCTCTAGATTAACCTCCCTCTACTGGAGGAAGCTAGAAAGTATTTTCAGGGTAAACACGACATGGAGTGGTCTAAGTAAAAAGTCTGAAGAACATACTTGCATTTTGGATACGAAAAGCAGGCATGTGTTTAGTTACTGCACATGCAAATGCACGTGGGAAGTGGTAGAGACAGACAAACAAATCCACCTCACAAACAGCACAATAACATAAAAAGCAGCAACTTGCCAATTTTAAATCTTATGTTAAGGCAAATCTAGATAAACACCTATAACAGGATTAATAGAAACGGGGAGTTTTCCTTGGCTTTTTTGTTTACTTTTTCTGTGATTGGCTTTTACACATGGATAAAATCTGCTTAAGCACTTTCTGGACATCTTCATCCATCTGACCCTAGACGAGAAGAGAAAGAAGAAAAGATGATTGAATTCAAGCATCTCTCTACTCTTAAAGAAGATTTACAAACTATTTTTGTATAGTACAGTAATCAGATCAATTTCCCCAAAGGAAGCAGTGTTAAATTTGTGCTTGAACAGCCATTATCTTTTGGGTAGGATGTCTTAAGATAAAACATGCAAAGTTCTTATTAGGCCTGCAGAAGAAATATCTCTCATTAAAAAGCCAACACTGTAAACTGACAATATGCAACCATACCTGCACAGCATAGAGAAGATGCATCCTGTAAACTGAGACAATTTCCTGGTGTTGTTTCTTTGTTTCCTAGAAAACAGTTAAGCAGAAAGTCACCAAGCATTCAGAACTGTTGAATTCAGAACTCCCCAACCAGATTCCGAGAGCTCTGGGCAGTTACAAACCACAGTCCTATGCATGCATGGGAAAACCAGCTCAGATAGCACTGTGCCACTAGCCATCCGAAACATAATTTGCTCGGAAGCGTTGTCCACAGAAATGCTGTAATTCTACCCATCCCAGTAAAAAAGCTGGTGAGATGGCATCAGTTCTAAGAAGCATTGAGCTGCAAAGATGTGGAACGAGCACATACTCTACTTCTGAGCTTATCAGCAACCAGAATTGAGAAAAGCCAACAATATTCTGACAAATCAACCCTCAACTGCAATTGAGTTCTTCGTTGAAGTCAGCGACCCATCTGTCAGCTAATGCCTTCCCAGGGAAGAGGAGGTGCTTACAAAGGTCTTAACCCATGAAATCCTCAGCTAATTACTATACATTCAAACAAGGAAAGCCAACCTCCTTTTCCATGATCACAGACTGCCACATCCCAGAAGCCATCTTTCCAAATAAACGTGAAGCTGTTAGGAAAGCTAGCCTACAAGAAGGAAAGAACGCTTCTGTCCTGTTTTAAATCCTACCCACTTGCCTAACGTGTTGCATATCTTTGCAACTTGCACTACTTTGCTTGTCCTTAAGCAGCAGGATATGAAGGGTCCTTTTGGACGTAAGAACCAGGCTGGGCCTTCCCCCTGACAGGATGCAGTGTTTAACTGTCTTGTACTTGTTTCTCCCCACTGCAAGGGAATTTTTCTGGCCCATATGCATATTGACTCTTCTTTCTGTCTGCTGGGGAAGGTAGGAAAGCAGGCACCAGGTAAGCCATTTAGCATGTCAGGCTAGGAATTCTCCTTTCAGAGTTACTCCAGAGCTCCCAACAAAGGTGGGCAGTACCTTCTTTTCACCCTGCGCAGTGAATTAAAGTGCTCCTTTGGACAGGCAGGCTCTTGGAAATAGCAATTATGTCTCAACCCAGCTTAGAAGACTGGACATTTCATGTGTAAACAAATACAATCTTAGAAAAAAAAATCTACAAGCAGTTCAGAATTTCAGAGAATAAACTGTGCTCCCTATAAACAGATGGATTTGCTTGATTTGAAACTTCCCACCTTCAGTGACTATTTTCTTCCAGAAAGTCAAACTTATTTTAGCTTAAAAAACCAAAGAGACTTCAGCTGATGAATGAGCTTGAGAAAACATACAAATCCTGCACTGGCCATATTTTTCATAAATCAGGGTCTCAGCAGGAGGTCTGGTCACTACTTTTCACTACAAGTACAGGAATTTTGCTCCACTATTGATCTGAGGAAATGTATTTGGGGAAAACAGCTTTCTTTAGTTAGACTGCTTCTAAAGAGGAACTTGTGACTTGCAGATTCCTAAATGTTTCAGGGAAACAGAGAAATTATAGAATTACTGGATGGAAATTCCTTTCCGTGTACACATTGACTGTGCTCAATTTTAAATAAGACAGAGTGAAGAATGGCACGCATATCTTCAGAGAACTGGGAATAATGGTGGGTTTACAAATTATCACACTTACAGTCAGCTGGTTTTGCAACTGCTTCACTTGTTGTTGTAATGCTTCCAGCTGCTGGCTTTGTCTTTTGGGGGCACTGGTCGAGTAAGAAAGCTGAGAAAGGCTGTTCAATGCTTCTTTTAATTTGGTAACTTCCTTGGACATTTCATTGATCTAGGGAGGCAAAAAAACAAGTTTTCATGAGAACCTGCAAGGCATACTGTGTTCCTGTGAGTCTCACCTTGGGGTTATTTGTGACTTAAATTGAAGAAGTGGTGAAAAACAAGATGTAAACTCAATGGCCAAAGAGAAACATCATGTAAGCAAACGGTTACAATGCTTCTCTAATCCCCCTCCTAGCTCAGTCAATTCAAAATGCATTCCTTGTTCTGAAAGCCAGCAATACTTTCAAACAAGGATTGCATTTACCACTTTTACAAACATTGCTGTTGAACACAAGACAGAAACATACCAAACGTAGGCCAGCTACTCACAGCTAGCAAAATACATAGCTTTTTATAAGGGAATTTGTAGTGATAGATATGGTAGCTGCAGAGGAAAAATAGTCAAGTCATGCTAAGGTTGAGATGATACAGTGAAATTCTGATCCTTTTTTTCTTGTCTCCTCTGGAATCTCTTTCCTGCTGTAAATTCCACTTCTTTGACTTCAGTTGCCTGAATAACAGAACTTGAAGGAGGTAAATTGAAAGATAGTGTGTATCTCCACAGGGGAGGAAAACCAACTGTGAAGTCAAACATACTGAAAACTCCTTTGACTTTGATATTTGAATTTTTAGATGGGCAAATGCACTCAAAAGTTACTCCACACTGTGACACTCGACACAACATTGTCTGTTAGGTCACTCATGCACTAGCCAACATGTGCAGTCTGAATTCATGTACTACCCCTCCACTGTAGTGAAGCACTAACCTTTTTATCTTTATCCTCTTCTAGTTTTGATGAGCTTTCAGAATATCTTTTCATTTCAAGAAGATCTTCTTGAGCTTGATGGTACTTCTGGTGCAGACCAGTCACCTCCCGTTCCTTTGCTTCAAGCAGAGTATGCATGCCTTCCTTCTCTTCTTTCAAGTGCAAAACTTCATTTCTCAGTTGCATAGCATCTAAGGACACGTGTTCCTTCTCTTGGATTACATCCTTCAGTTTGGATGACAAAACACTAACTTCACCCTCTAGTGATGACTGGAGCTTTTCATATGCAGCCTTAGGTACCATTGCTTCATTAATTGCAGCTTTTTCTTCCAGTAATTTCTTCTGTAGGTTTCTTACTTCGCTCTCCTTGTTGGTAAGCAGTCCTTTGAGCTCATTTATTTCTTCCTCCATTTTCTTTACAGTATTTCTGAGTGTATTCATCACCTGATGGTGCTCAGTAATTGGCAGAGAGTTTTGTTTCTGAGCATCTAACAGTTGCTTCAGTTCTTCTGCTTCATCTAATACTTTTGTGTACTGGGATTTCATTTCTGATAACTCATTCTCTGCTTTGTATTTCAAAGAATTTGTTACTTGCATCAGTTTCTCATGTTCATCTCTAGGAACGTAGTCCAAAGCTATATCATCTAGAGTTTTTCTCTTCCTATAGTCTTCAAGCTCTGTTTGTGCTTCTTTGTACAACTGAGACAATTCACTAAGTTGTCCGTTGAGCTCATCTATCATTCTGTGCATCGCATCTTTCATTTCCCCAGCTTCAGCACTAGATTCCAACCGTGTCTGATTTGTCAGCTTGTCCTGTAGCCTTTTAATTTCCTCTTGCCCTTCTTTGTACCTCTCAATCAACAATGCTTTCTCTTGATTGATGTTATCAATAACTGAACAATATGAATTCTTCATTTCCTCACACTCTTCCACAGACAATTTGCTTACAACATTCTGCTCTCTTTCTTCAAACTTTTTCTGTAGCTCTCTCACTTTCTCTTTTTGTCTTTCACTTTCCTCCAATGCTCTCTTCAATTCTTGCTTAAGCATTTCAACTTCTCCACATGTAACCTTCAACCTACTCAGATCGGAACTGGTTTCTTCACTTTCAGAGGAAACACGACCCAGCTTCATTTGCCTTTGTACGTTCAAAACCTCTTTCACAGCTTCCTCATACCTGTTTTGAGTTTCTTGGAGCTTCAGGTTAAGATCAGAACCATTTTCTGAAACATCTGTGCTATTTAAATGATCTGTTTCTGGGACTCTAGACTGGACCTGAGCTTCTATGTGCTTTCTTTTGGCTTCAGAACTCTCTAATTTTCTCTGCACATCCTTTAAGTCTTCCTGGAGGTAATTCATTTTTACTTCACTGGGGCTTGTCAACTTTTCTTGAATTTGGGTGGCATTTAACGTAGACTTCATCTCCTGAGCCGAGAACTCATTTTGTCTATCTGCTGTTTGCTCAGACTCTGTTTGGGTTGAATGATGAGGTTCTACAGCTGAATCCACTTCTTTAGGTGTTCTTTCCTGTGCAAAAAAAAACCCGAACAACTGCACAATAAAAGCAAGTACATCATTATATTTTTTAGAATAGAGTAAGCAAGGAAATCTTACCACATCCTACAGAGGCAGACAATTAAAGCACCATGGAAGAAAGTTATAGCAAAATTCAAAACCCAGCTGCTCCCATTTAGTCATCTACAGTGAGAGAAGGCAGTAAGTGCCAAGCTTCTCTGAAAGCCTGGGCTGATCTCCATTAGCTAATAATCAAAGCTATGCAAATTAAAATTCTGCTAACACAACTGTTAACAACATCTTTTAGAATGCAGTTATCATAATAAACAAAGTTATTCAGTAATTTATGGGAAAAGTGAGAAGATCAAAACACTGATTTAATCCTTTGGGGCAGAGTGTTTCTGTAATCTTACTACCACCAAGCTTGTTAAATTATCTTCACAGTACATCTCTTTAAAACAGTAAGCAGCTCTTTGTTCTGCTAGCAGATTAAGAGAGCTGTAGAACAGCACAAAAATATGCCACCTGTAATTTGTCCTGCAGCTCCTTATTGTGCAATGTCAAAGAAGCAATTTTTGCTTGCATCAACAGAAGTAGATCTTGCTGGTCAGCTTCAGAACTCATATCCAATAAACTATCAGCACCTTTGGAGAAAAAAAAAAAAGCTTTTAAAAAGCTGAAATGCTAGCTAGTTAGTTATTCTAACCTTTCAAATGAAACAGTTTGTTCCCATGACCACTAAGTGTAGTGAGCAAGCAAACGCTAGAAACGCTTTCCCAAAAAATGTGTTAGATCACCCAAAAGAAGCAGGAGGTTTTGGTGGGCAGCTGCTAGTGAAGTCACAAAACATTACTCCCAGTACTTATTGTGTCTCACATTCTAAGCAGAAAGGCACAGAGTATTTCGGACCAGATTTCAACATTTCACAGCACCTAAAACACCTAACCAAATATGAAAATAGGATTAAGTGTTACTGTATACCTGCTGTGCTGTCACTCAGTCTGTCTTTATTATCTCGATGTAAGGAGCTGAATTCTTCCTGCTGAGACACCAAAAGAAAATGCTTTCATCGAAAGCAGATGTAAAGTTGGACAGTTCATCAAAGACATTTATAGATCATGCTGGATAAAGCCCGGCAAAGTAGGTTTCTTTTATTTCTGGGGTCTTGTTTAATTGTAGTGTGTGGCCAGTATTTCAAAGTCTGCTAAACCATTCAAGTTCCCTTGCTCAATTTTCATTAAATATTAATGAAATATGGGCAACTATCTCATAGATAGTTTGGAAGGCTGCAGCCCATGTGATAAATAATAGCAATATGTTTTCATGTATTTAAAAAAAGTAATCTTCAGTACAATAAAGTAAAGATCAGACACAAGCACACTCAACCATTTCTCTAACGTCTTTTTGCACTGCAGAATGCCATGCACATGAGCTGGCACAGCATTAATACTTACTTTCAAAACCATATTCCTAAATATTAACTAATTTATGACTAGTGCTATTTACATATTCCGTAAACATTAAAGTAATCCGCTCTTGCTTTATAAATTACATTGAAATCAACTTGGATTCCCTTTTGTTCCTAAAACTCAGCCAATTAATGCACAGGAGACTCTGCAGTCAGCAACATAGATTATTAAGCAAAATAGATTAAGATACCGTACTTTCCTTCCCTAAGCTTCGCAAGAACAGAAAACTGATACCTTGCACACTTGGTCAGCAAAGAAAGTCTGCCCTTTTCCAGTCATGGGAGTTGAAGTTGATGAGTGTGGAGAGGACAAATCACTAAGCTGTAAAAGATTTAATATAAATAGATATGTATACATACATGTACATATGTACCTCTCTAACATGTGCCCATATATATATACACAGAGACATATTAAAGAGTACTTTTCCCTTCACTAGCATAAGTCACAACTCCAGGTTAGTTTCAAAGAGCAGATCTAATTATTCAGTGCTCTTCTGAGTCAGTATTACATATGAGGTGTAGCTGTTATACAGGTAACATTCCAGTTTAACATTAAACCTGTTAAACTCCATTCTGATACTATATAAATCTATCTATGTATTTTACTTTCATATGTATATATGCATATAATAATGTGTACATATATAATTAAAATATACATAATTATTTACTTATGGAAGTTGGCAAAACCAGAAGACCTTCAATTCCGGATGGCAGAAGCAATTGTACAGTAAAATGCGTACAGTTCTATCTTAGACCATGCCATATTTCAAGCAATTTTGTCTAGTTAATCTAACCAACATGTGCTTTCATGGTGTCATCCTAATGTCAGGAAAAGCACTCACGGTAAGACAGGTGTATAAAATAACAGTGACAAAGCAAATCCAGCCCACATCATTCACATAATGTTCAAAACGCTTTTCACCCCCTAAAAGCATCTCAAAATTTTTCATTTCTTTACCTGAGTAGGACTGATAGGAGGAGGTGGGGCTTTGCGTTTTTTTGGAGTTCCACTTCTTTCTGAACTTAATTTAGAGCCTTGATCATGCTGAAAGTTTCACCAGCCAGAAAAGGTAGGTTTGTTAGTTTGGTTAGTAAAGTCCGAGCAAGTTGTTTTATTAAAAAAAAATAAAAATAAATCCCACATTAATATCAACTTTAGCAGCTCATGCAGTGCCTTATTTTTTTTCTATGCAAAGACTACGTGTCTCCTAACACAAAGATATTAAACATGCCTGACAATAAGAATCTGCCCCCTTGTAATCCATGCTTCAGTGAAAACAAACAAGATTTAGTGAAAAGCAGAAGCTGACAATAGGTTTAGAACTAGTGATCTTAAATACTTCCATTCATACGCAGTCCAGTCATGCCATTCTCAACAGCTACCATCTTTCCTCTCCACCAACTGTGCCTGAGCTCCCTGAAAACCCACCTCTCCACTCAGAGGAGGAATGAACCAATGCATTGCACCCTCGTCCACTTCCCAGCCACCAGCAAGTCTACAAGGTCTACTTGCACTCCAAGATATGAAACTAAATAAAAGATGTAAGAAACTAATTTAATAGCCTCAATCTGCTGGGATTCTCACAGGTAGGACTCTCCAGTAAGATGCTACTGGGGATAACCTTCAGTTATGTGTTTTGGAAACTGAGAATTTTTCTAGTTCATCTTCTCTACAGTTTAAAGAGATAGGGAGTCCAAAAGCCAAGCTCCTGCATTACACATGAGAAAAGCGGCGTAGCTTCCTGGTGCACACGTGCACACACAAGCACGTCCTCCCTTCCTTTTCTCACTGAGGGTGCTGGCTGCTGTTACAGAGAGAAGCCAAGTCTAAAAGTGATGTTCCTGAAACACATTTCTTAAATAAGCAACAAAAACTTTTCACATTACAGAGTAGTCAATAGCAGTGCATCTCACTGTGGTATTTACTAGTGCTTCTATCATGTCAGTTACTGTTTTTTTCTTAAAAGTTACAAGCCTATAAAACCCAAGTATTGTTAAAACCAAAAGGACAAATACCTGCTTTGCTTTTGTCGGTGACTTTGTTTCTGTGAAGCAGAAAAGAAATGGAATTAAGAACAGCTATCAAAGTAATTTGCCATTCCTAACCTATCTCGCCGATCTACTTCCCATGCCATAAATACTTCGTTTGGTTTTCAAATTCCTGCCTGAAAACTGAGAAATATACTTTAATTTTCAAATTCCATTTGAACCATATCCTTTCTCTGCTGCTTTTTGGATTTCATACTAAGACAAAATTTGAATGATTGTGACAATTTTTACTCTACTACAGTCTTGCACCTTTCTTGCACACTAGCTTCCTACTTTAGAAATCCATCTTAGTTTGACTATAAAACTCTGTCTGCTTCTCCAACCCTTCTACTGAGGAGCTATATGTTCCACTTACTCTTTCACATAACAAAAAAGTATGTATTCCAAATTATATGCAAGACTTCACAATGCTGCTACATCAACTTACCTCTTCTTTCTCCAAAACACCTCTTTTTGCCCTACTCAGTGCTTTATCCCCTGCTAAATATTACCATCTATGGCAAAGACCACATTTTCCTGCTTTGGGAAGCCTCAGCCAGACCATCTTCAAGATGGCTTTTGAAAACTTTCAGGCTTACTTATGAAGTAAATTTGTTCATTGCTAAACATACATGTAGTCAATTCAAGAAGTGACAAACTGCAGATCGGCATCTCTTACATACCCACATCCTGAGACAACTTTGATGATAGGAGATTCTGGATCCCTGTATTTTCAGAGAGCTTGGAGTAATGCAGGGCATTCTGTCCAAAGACATCTACTAAACTGATATCTGCACCTTTCCTAAGGAAGGCTTCCACCATGTTAAGGCTACCAGCTTCACAAGCCATCATCAAAGGAGTTCTGGACAAAACAAACACAGAATAGGTGTCAAGACTGTACTCTTTAAGCAGCAGCTCATTTTTCCAGGAAAAAAAGTATGACAGATATTGTGCAATAACGTCCAAGATTTTATCAACATGTGTATTGACCCATACATTTAACTGTTGTTTCTCCTTACAAACACCTGCTTGCCCCTCCTCCTCTTCCCCATACTCCCCAGCTGCATCTTCTGCAAAGACCTGCCATGCTTTGCACACGTCTTCAAACATTTCTAAAAATGGGTTCATGAGGCTAAGAGGAAAGTCATAGCCAGAAATGGCTGCAGGATAAAGTCAGACTATCAAATCTCACTGCCACACTCCAATTACAGCTCTTGCAAGTGGTGTTACAACATGAAAACATTTATTTCATTGCTGCTCTTCTTCACTTGTTGCTTTTAAGACAAAATAGACAAACAGATTTCAATCAAAAAGCCAAATACATCTCAAAACTTTTCAGTGAGACAGAGATATGTTTCATGTCAAATCCTGAGCCACTCAATTCCCTCTCCAACACAGGGCGGCTAGACAGTGCTGGATCCTAGAGTAAGGGTAGCATACAGAAGGAGTGTTTTGCTAACAGGTTGTGTCTGTTTTTCTCAATGACTTGAAGAGTTCATACAAGACATACAGAATAATTACACACAGAGAGAAAACCCCACCTTTCAAGCATGCTCTGATATTGCTTTCCTGCTTGAGCATAATAATCCCTTCCTAAGATGAAAACATACCTAATATACTGGCAAGGTTCACTGGCAAACACATTCCTCAGTGCAGATATGAAACTGGAAAGTTACCGCAGTGATAATATTTGCTAGGTCTCAAGACAGTAATTTCACTGATGAAATACACCGTAATGAGTGAGCCCTGGAGAAGTGGTGGCTGTACTAAAAAGTAGTGTTGAGTGGCAACTTGGATAACACTTCCACAGTCACAGGGATGGCTTTAGATTACCAAAATAATTCACCTAGTCTGGACAAGACAGGAAATGGGAGATGCCATTTTCAAAGGTTATCCCCTTTCTCTCCCAATAAGGCTTCTCCTTTTTCTGTAAAAACCACTTTTGTGAACAAGAGATGCAAGAGTAGTCATTCTTTTTACCAGAAGGGAAACACGAAGTAAAATGCTATATTCCATGTTATATCATTTTCTTGCTTCTACACATAGTACTTTATTACAGAATCACAGAATCACAAGGGTTGGAAGGGACCTCAGGAGATCATCTAGTCCAACCCCCCTGCTAAAGCAGGGACACCTAGAGCATGTTACACAGGACTTCATCCAGGCGGTCTTTGAATATCTCCAGAGAAGGA
>BOSO01029928.1:0-13249 GCA_018403395.1 Gorsachius goisagi | reverse complement strand
AATTGATAAGATGGTCTCTCCCTGTCCTTATCTCGATTCACGAGCCCTTTTGATTTACTTTTCTCTCCTCTGTCCGGTTAGAGGGGAGTGATAGAGCAGCTTTGGTGGGCCCCTGGCATCCAGCCAGGGTCAAACCGCCACAAGTGCCCCGCTCCAGCACCGTCCCCACGTGCACCACGGAGGTGCCCCGCACCCCCAGCAGCGAGGTCGGACACCGCTGCCTCCTGCTGCGTTTTCTCCCCAGGAGCTACTTTTACTAAGTATGATTTAAGACAGTAAAGCGCAGCTATATTTTGTCAACGTCCTGCAAACACGGCTCTTCCTCCCCTCATAAAAAGCAGCGGCCCTAAAGGGATTCTCCCAAATCCAAACCCAAGATGCAGGAAGGAGTGATGTTCTGCCAGGTTTGCAACTCGCGGCCAGCTGCCTTCCTTTCCTTTGCATGATGGGTTGCTGCCATTTTTGCTTCCTCCCCTTCCATCAAAGATCATCTCTTTAAAAAGACCTTCACCTGTGCTCAATAAAACATTTTGCTGTTTGTCGGCAGTTTCGTTATCACACCTCTGCTCTTCAGCACCATATTTCAGAGTTGGATTGCTCTGCCGCTTTTGCTTCTTGACACAGACAAGCAGGCTGAAAAATGGGCCAGCAGTTATGTCTTGTAAAGAAGTTGATTTATTAAGGCAACCAGGCTCTTTCAGAGCAGCTGGGAAGCAGATGAAACTCACATCTCTTTATATATTGTCATTAAAGGAAATTTTTGAGAGAGGTGGACAAACCCACACTGCTTGCTTTTTCCTAGGCAGCCCCCATCTTTCTGCTGTGACCAGCAAACCCCATTCCCAATGCTCTGTTTTGGACTGGTGTGTGAGGCAAGTTTTCACGTCAGGCTTAACTCAGTGGATGGCTCAAATGTGAGCAGGGACACCACAAAGCCACCACTGAGTTGCAGGTGCTGCCCTCAACTACGGCACCACCAGGGCTTTCAGCCGCTTCTTCCAGAACCTGGAGGATGCTTCTGGTGCCCAAAGGAGTTGGCCTGTCCCCGTGTCAGCCTTCGTCCCCACTGAACAAAAGCAGCTCTCCAGCCTGAGTAGAAGTGGCACCCAGGCTCCAACCCAGCTAGTCCCTGCTGAAAATATCACTAAACGCAGCTGGGAAAGTGTAAAAGTGGATGGGAGCCAAATTAAGTATTCCAGCAGTGAGATGAAGAAGCTCAGCAACCTAAACCCTCCTCCTCTCAGGTCCAAAATACCATGCTTTGCTAACCCCAATCGCCATGCCTCTCCAGCAGCAGCTTGGGCGCAATTCAGGCTCTCCCTTGGGACGTAGTAAGAGAACATGCAACAACAAGGTCTATGGCACATAGAAGCTTCCAGCCTTTTGTAGCTTTGCAAGATATTCTGCAATAAGCCATACCAGCATGCTCTACCTCTCACCCCACCATCTTGTTCACCCCAGGCTGCGTATGGAGAATCTTCCCCCACGTCCTGCCAGGCAGCGTGGAAGGGGTGGCAGGAGGGCACTTAACAGAAACAGAACTAAGGTCAAATCTTGATTATTTCCACAGCTGAGGTGCTGAAGCACACTTTTACTGAATAGACACTGCCTTGGAATACGCTAAATAAATAAAAGGCCCATATGGAACATCCAAATACCCATGATAACATTAGTCTGAATAAGACTGGTAGGATCAGGCCTCATTTTTAATGTGCAGATGATGGCTCTGGTGTGGAGTAAGTAGTCGAACACTAGTTGAAACAAGAGAGAAGTGCGCTGTCAGTCCACTCACAAACAACAAAGAAATCTGGTCTCAGACTCCTACACTTTTTTTTAACTCTCACAAGGGATGGTTGCACACCGGCGACATGGCTGCGCTGCCGCGAAGCGCTGCTTCAGCAGGATGGACATATGCCACGGCAGCTAGTTAATTAACATTTCACGGCAAGCCTGGAACTACGAGCTCTGAAGTTTTTCAAGACCGCATGTTCCCGACTCAGTTCCAGTTCATTAGGCCTGTCTGGGAGCTTAGCGGCCTCAAGTCGGTCTGCAACAGTCTGATAAGGTCTCTCTTGACTTCGGCTTTTACAGCTCGCTACTGCGACTTCCAGCCATGACATCATCTCCGCGCACAGCGAAACATCTGCCTGCGACGACTGTCAACACGAGCTCAAGAGCTCCTGATACCTTATTGGGATTTCATTAGGAGGCGGCTGATAGGGGAGGAGGAGCGTGTGTATGTATGTGCCTGTGTACTGCAGAGCTGTCTCGTCCCATCAGAAAGTGGCCACCGGTTTCTCCTTCCTTGCTTGGGTGACCTGTACATTTCAGCCCTTGCAGGGCCCATCCTTCGACCACGACATAGCACAGCAGGAACCGCTGGAGATCGCTTGCATCTGAGGCTGTCTAACCCACTCAACCCATAAAACGTGCTTAACGGGAAGGTGGTAAAACACCTCCCAGTCTTGTAGTCTGACACCACAACCGGTAGCTGCTCTTCTGCTGCTGGGAGTGGGCAAGGACAGCAGAGTGCCGCTGCGGCTCCCCGGGGCTTTCCGCAGCTCTCCCTGCAAGCCTGCTCGCAGAGGATGGCACCTTCCCCAGGCTGCTCCGATGCTGCCTGCGGGACAGACCTGCTCAGCCCTCACCATTAGCCACTACTGTTCGCCCAGGTTTCCTGGGGGAATCTTTCCTTCTATCCCCCAGAGATTTTGAAGGCAAACAACCAAGGAAAAGATTGCGTTTGTTTCACCAGTTGTGTTTTAACACCTGACTGTGGGCATCGCTCCGACAGCAATCAGCCTGAGTTTTTTGAGGTTCAGCCTCAGACTGAGCTTCCAAGCAAGAGTGGACAGACTGTAATTAGATGCAATAACCAAACACAGTGGTATAAATATTAATGTCGAAGACACGTGCAGCCAGACAGTCTTGACTGGTGTATGTGTAACAGAGGAAAGGTGATTTACACCCGCTGCAGCGCCCTCGCTCCCCGCGCACGGGGGCCTGTGCTGTCCGAGGGAGCAGGCGCTCTCTGGATCGCTTCCAGGTGCCACGATACCTGCAACACCCGTCACAGCTCAGTGACACCAGGCAGAATTCAGGTGTTCCTTGGCGTCTTTAAAAGCCATTTGCTGTGCAACCACATAGATGTTCTCAGTGAAGGATTGCCTGAATGCAGAAAGGACAATTCTAGAGAAAGAAGGACAATGTTCACATTGCAGGTGGATCAGATCGATCCTCTCTTCCAGATGCTGTGGTACCAGCATTTCTCAATCAGTGCTTACTAGTTGATATGAAGGGAGACAAGAAAAGATGCAGAAGCTGGAGGAAGGACAGGGGAAGACCAGACTGACTACTGGATGTGATGCTGTGCCCATGAAAACTTGCAAGAGAGGAAAAGTTGAGTAACACCAACCAACTAGAGGCTCTTTGCCTGCCTTGTGCCTTAGTCAACATAGCTCCATCCAAAAAGCTTTGCTTCCCATGTCAGAGCTGCACTGCAGCAGTGCAGGATCTTCTGCTGTCGCCAATCCCAGCAGAGTAAAGCCATAGCCCATTGACCAGTGCCAAAGCAGTGAATTAGGAGATCATCATAATCTTCCTTATCCTGTACCTCTCTGCTATTGCCACAGATGGGCAAGGGCTGATCTACCACAGTATGGCCTAAGCAGGACCTTCCATGAGAGCCTAATTTTAGATACAGAGAGATAAATCCTCCACTTTTGATAGACCCATGGATTGCTTCTCATTGGTGCAATAAGAATCCTCGATGCACAGTAAGGAATGACCAAACTCTCTGCTTGAAGTTCGGGCGCTACCAGCCAGTTGTGCTGGACTCTCCCTCAGGGGAAGGTGGAGGTTAACGTAAAGTTGTGTCACCAGTGTCCATTCGGGGAGCAGAGCTGCAAGTCACTCACTGCTAATGGGATTCTGCAGCTTTAATGATTATGAAAAGGTTAAAATGACCTGCCAGGCACCCTCAGCTGTTTAAGCCTCTTTTCCTTCCTCGTGCTGCTTTAATCTTGGTACCACAGTCACGTGACTTGGTCAAAAAAAGCCCTGAAGCCGATTACTGGTTTTCCGTCGGCTACAAACAACTCAAAACATTTGGGATAGTGCGGATGCTTCAGAAAGAGTAGCCCACTTTGCTCCACGGCCTCCTTTTGGGGGCACCTCGACGAATGCCGTAGCCTCTACAAGTTGCCAAGGGGATACAGTCCCAGGGGAAAAACCCTGAAACCAAGGGGACAGGCTGTACTCATTTCCACTCGCATCAATACAGTTACTTAATTCTTCCCTCCCACCTCAGAAACCCAATCCTTCCCACCTGACTTTGGCTACCACTGCAGTAGACGCTGCCCCTGTCTCTACAACAGCACCCAAAGGCTACGCCCATCCCATTGCCAGCATGCTATGCTCAAAGCCTCTGCCGAGGTCGACCTAAACTTTTGCAGCAGCATCCTTCCATTCCTTATACACAGCAGTCGTGAAAAAGGATCTTGGGGACTATTGCAGTTCGTAAACTGGGTACCAATCAGTGTCACGCTGGGGCAAAAGCAGTATGTGGGATTGTATCGTGATGCAGAAACAAGAGCCCTGTATGTGAACAGGGGAAATAATCCTCCTCCATCAGTGCTATTAAAGATCTTGAATAGGGATCTGGGTCCAGTTTTAGGCACCACGCTTCAAGACTCATGCGGACAAGTTGGAAGGAATTCAGGAGAGTAATAAGGAGGATCAGAGCGTGGAAAGCATAATCTAGCAGTAGAGCTTGAAGGAACCCAGATTGTTTAGCCTGGCAAAGAAAAGACCAAACATAGATGTAGCAACAGATTCAAATATGTAAATGATTGCCAAAAAAAGATGAAGTGAATAAATTGTTCTCCATGTCCACCCAGGAAAAGCAAGCTTTCTAATAACAGGGATATTTAAGGGCTAGAGGAGATTGCCTTGGGAGGTGGTAGCATTGATGATGGCTTTCACGAGCAGGTTAAACAAACATCCATCAGGAGCAGTTCAGGTAGAGCTGAGGCTGCCTTGGGGCAAAGGGATGACCCGGAGAGGCCTTTGGTTCTGTTTTCCATGCCCACCCTGTACAAATATCACATGAGAAAATCTGTGGCTATTTCACGTAAATTCCAGAATTATTTGAAGGCAAAAATTAAAATACTCAACAGCCTTCGACTGCCATGTCAGATTCAGTAATCTGAAACCATCCATGCATTTTGGTTTTCCATCACCTGCAGAAAGTCTCACTGAATCACATGGTGGCTGGCAAAGGAGAAAGCAGGGCTGGCAAGAGTGTGTGGGGAAGAACAAGTGCTGGGGTAGGACTCTCCAATATTTGCAATAAAAAGGTTATATTGGAAACAGTTCGCTGTTTTAAAATACAGCCAGGAATTTCAAGAGTTAGTACCCCCACAAAAAAAAGAAAGTCCTTATCTTTAAGAGTTATCGTTTCCAGCTTTTCCACAGAAATTCCTAGTCCTAAATCACAGAAGGCCAATATGCACAAGCCTCGGTATGACTATAGTAACAACGTATGGTCTCTAGCCAAAAGAGCTTAAAAAAGAAGAGCTCAGTGAATGCAGACAAGCTGGGGAATGCCAGGAAACCATGTGGGTTAGGAAACAGCCTCAGCAGTCCAACTGCAGTCACTGCTCGTAGGTACCACGACAGAGGAAGGGGCTGGAGAAGGCTACAGAGACAGCCGTGTCCATGTCTACGAGGCTCAGGGCAGAACAAGAGAAAGCACAAAGGTGCTAAGTTGAAAACTGAACATGTGGAGAATGGAGACCAGGTTGCCCTAAGCCATTTTAATAGTCCAGAAAGCCCCATAGTAAGCTGCTACCTCCCCCGAAACAACCACATGGTCTTTCAAGATAGGGAGGTAGCTATCAGAAGCCCAGCTGCCCTGTTAGTTACCTCTTGCAAATCCACTGAAATGAGTGCAAGTGTATCCCAGAATCTGCTCCCTGGTTTCCATTTTGCAGTATTGCCGTTCCATCTCTCAGCAAGGAGAAACAGTGAGCATCCACAATCAGTATTTTCCTCTCTGAACTCATCACCCTGACCAAAGCTGTGCAAGACGTTTGTCCTCAAATCTGAACCCACCCAAACACATGCAGATTTGATCCCACCCTCAAAAGATTTGGGGAGAGTTGTTGCAGTTGCAACTACTTGACAAGACCTTTGCTGAAGTTTTCCCACTTTTATGGCAAACTTCTAACCATCAATGGTTCAAAAACCTGTAGAAAGACATCAGGTTAATCCAAAGCCTTGTGAAACAGAGCAGTTGTGAATGAGTCTTGCTTTGAAATTTTAGGTTTGTTTGAATCCTTCAACATTTTCCCCTGGATAGATTAACGTTCCCTCCTAGGTAAGAAGCACTGCCAAGTTTCAGATGGCTGTAAATCTTATATTCGACATTGTACATACAAACGGGCCGGTAGGTTTTATGCAGAAATTCCCACTACCTTCCAAGGAATCCTGCTTAGAAACTGATAGCACAAAGCAGTCCAGCTGCAGAAAGGCTCTCGTGAGTTTACAAAACCACATCCTAAGCAACCTGCAGGGGAAAAGACAGATTACCAGATAAATTGATGGGTGGCGTTTTTTTGTTAAAAGGGTAAATAAGAAGATCTTAAATATTTGCAAAAGTGTTTCTTTGCAAACATCAAGTTGAAACTTTTGCAGGCTCTGAAAATGCATTTTGGGTTGTAAATCTGCTCCCCCCTTTTGCTTGGGAAGATTCTTCTGGACAATAAACGCAGCGAGCCTGGGAGAGGGCTGCATAATGATCCACTCCACACAATGGAAACCAGCCTTTCCAATGCGGTCCTCAACCGTCAGGAATCCAAGCTGCACAATAATTAAAACTCAAAAATCCTCTTCCGCCACATCCATAAAGAAATTAAACTTTAATTTCCACTCCTCAAATAGCCCCGCCATGTTCAGGGAGCCCCCTATTAAAAAAAAATCTCATAGATGCAAACGATGCCCTTCTGATTACTGTCAGGAAAAATTTAATTGGCAGGGAGAAAAAACTAATGATTAGGTTAATGAAAAATAGGCTCTATTGACTCAGGCCACTCGACCATTCCTGATGAGGGTAAACAGCCACCCCCCCTCCTTCCCTGCTCCCCTCGCCTTTGTCTGCTGAGAGCAGGAACGCATTCAAAAGCGATGCCTCGGTGGGAAAAGGCTGGAGCCAGATCAAAGTCCTTCCACCCAGGGGCCTGCTGGAGCCCAGCCCCTGCAGAACAGCCTCCATGTGCCCAGGAATTCGTTATCCTCCCCGCCCTGGGCCAGGCTGCCCCACAGCCCCTCCTTAGCCCCAGTGCCAGCTGCCCCCATCTCTCCCCCTGAGCCTAAAAAAGCGCAAGGTAGCAAAGGTATTAAAAATTGCTGGCCTTTTTCCAGCGGAAAGCATTTATCCAGTTACAGCTGGCGTTTACGTACTGGGCAGGATGGTGACAAACCTCGCTCCCACACCTGGGGCCAGCAGGGGAGGGCTCTTGCACAAGTGACGAGCACGACGCGTGGTTTCACAGTGTCACCCACTCCGTGGGACAGGGGCGGATTGGGAATTTTTAAGTAAAGCAGTTTTTCGCAGGAAAATGCTGATTTATCAAGAGAGCATTTTTTAACACGGGTGCATCCAGTTTCATGCAATTTTTAGCTCAGGTTGAAATTTCTGGTGGGACCCTCAGAGATAGAAAGCCTAAAATAGCTGCGAGCCCATGGTTTAAGGCAGTCGCCAGGGAACATCTAAATCCCTGCACGCTAAGCTCCTCTGGACTTGGGGGTTGTGTGCGCTTGTGTCAAAGACACACAAATTTCTACGGCTGAGGATACGGAGCCTGGCTACACTGCAGGCAGAAACCCCACGCCTGGTCCTATTTGCCAAAAAAATATTGCAGTTGTAGAGCCAGTGGCTCCTTCCAGCTTGGACAGGCACCTGCACAGGCCCCAGTGTCCACCCGTATTTCAGTTTTGGATTATGCATATCTTGCAATTAGCTGGTTTAATGTGCTGGTCTCTCCCAGCAAGCCAGTGTTTTGGGAAGCAAAGCCCTGCTGCAGTCCAGAGCACCAAGGGGAGCCTGTTCCCTTCCACACAGTCCTCTCTGATTTGGGGTTATTTTCTGAGTCGGTTCTTCTCTCTTCCCCTGCCTGCCTCCTCCTTTCCACCCAGCAGCAGAAAACCACTCAGCCTGGCACTCTCCTACTGCAGACCGCAGTTAAACATTAAGTGCTGCGATTGCCCAGTAATTTAACTCACTTTTGATAAACACATTCCAGTGGCAGTGTGGCTCTAGGAGGAAGGTGTGTTTCTTCCCAAACACCTTTCAAGGCCTCAGTACACACAGGAAAAACAGCCACGCATAAAAACAATAAAGCGTGCACAGTTAATTCACTGTACAGCCCTTGGGCGTCAAGCTGGAAGATGGCGTGAATCCAGTCCCTGCCAGCTTTCACCTGAGATAAAATTCAACCAAAAAATCCCCCAAAACCTGGGTCACGGAGGAGCCCCTTCACACCATCAAATTACACAAACAGAGCAGAGACTGTTGCCCGTGTTCTTACACAAGGGTGGAGGGAAATCCTTGGTTTGGAAAGCAGCCATGCCCCACCTCCTACCTGCAGCCCCCTCCTGCCCGCACCCGCTGCCCTGCTGCGGGGGCGAGCGAAAGGAAATTAAACAGGAAAGTGTAACGTGTTGGCTGTGCCGAACCGGCGCGCGCTCCACCAGGGCCAGCTGGGAACAGCGGTAGGCCAGCCAAAAATATGCTATATCCCAAACCTGGGCAGAACACAGATACCTACAGTGAGTGGTACATGGCATGGCGTGAAGAGTCTTGAATCCAGTAAACGTATAATTAATGCCTGGAAAGAAAGGCTAGGCAATACCTAAGCATTTCCTAACAGCACAGCATCTATAGGGAGTAGAAACAAGATGGAGGAGCAGATTACAACGTAGCACTGGGCTGGATTGAAATAATGAGACAACGGGAAACGAAACCTGTTTTAAAGCAAGTTAATAGTACAACATTACTGCAATAGAAAAATGAGAAATCATTTAGAAATAGCAAGTCAATCCTCAGGCAAACCTCCCTGATAACTCTGACTCCCTCTTGTCCATGCTACCACCCTCAGCCAGGACTTTTAGGAAGCGCTCTAGGAAGCCACTGCCCTGTTCCAGGGGATGCTGGGGAACCCCCACTGGGAGGGAAGGCGGCTGGGAGCATCCCACAGGAGCAGTCCCCTGGCAGAAGCAGTCCCCTGGCTATCAGCAGAAAGGAAGGAGGGAACTGTCACCTTGCCTGGGGCAGCCCAGGAGAGCCCAGGCATTTGGCCACTAGGGACAACAAAATCAATCCCACAATGATTCAGCAACCAGGCAATTGGAGGAGGCTTTCTGCTCCCACAAGATGAACGAGTGCTCACTACAGCTTTGCAAAAGGGCTGTGCAAACGTTTACTGTGTTTCCCTGAGGATACATTTGGAAATTAAAAGTATGCAACGCAGCCAGCTTTCCCTGTTATTTATTAACAGGTTTATTACCTCTCACTCAAGCCCTTTGGACTGGGGGCTGAGTGCTTCCCACAAGGCCGGTTAACATGCGCTTCTCTGGGTCTCCAAAACGGCTCCACGGCTCACCCTCAGCCTCGCCACTCCAGTGGCACGTGGGCACCCACAAAATCCACCTCTGCACGTTGGCCTTCAAACGCATAGTTTGCATTTCGGCCTGGAAGAGTGGGCTCCCAGCAGTAAGCCATGAGCGTGGAGCCCCGCTCACTCCATGGTATCACATCCATGAGTTGGTTCTGGTGACACACATCATGGCAGAGCTGGGACAAAGGGAAGGGATATGGAAAGGGACCTTGACATGAATGTCTTCCTTCCCAATCATGTGTAGCCCCAGGCACCTCCTGTCTGCTCCCTGCGGAAGGTCACCTGGGGCTCCTCTCAAAAACCAGATGGAATCATTTTCTAGGGGCACACATTGCATGGAGATGCGAAACAAATCATTACACCCAAAGATAAAGGGGCTTGCTTTGGTTTGGGCACAAGGATGTGGAAGGAAAATACATGGACGTTCAAGGTAATGCCATTCATAAAAGCATAAAGATGTTTCAGGTCATCTAGCACAGAGAATCATTTGGTTGGAAAAGACCTTTAAGATCATAGAGCCCAACCGTACCCATCCACTACTAAACCATGTCTCTAAGCACCTCACCTACCCATCTTTTAGATACCTCCAGGGATGGGGACTCAACCACTTCTCTGGTAGCCTGTTCCAGTGCCTGATAACCCTTTCAGTGAAGAAATTTTTCCTAATATCCAAGCTAAACCTTCCCTGGCGCAACTTCCTCTTGTCCTATCGCTTGTGACTTGGGAGAAGAGACCAACACCCACCTTGTTACAACCTCCTTTCAGGTCTCCCCTCAGCCTCCTCCTCTCCAGGCTAAATAACCCCAGTTCCCTCAGCCCCTCCTCATCAGACTTGTGCTCCAGACCCCTCACCAGCTTCATTGCCCTTCTCTGGACATGCTCCAGTGCCTCAATGTCCTTCTTGTAGTGAGGGGCCAAAAACTGAACCCAGTGTTTGAGGTGCAGCCTCACCAATGCCAAGTACAGGGGAAGGATGACTTCCCTGGTCCTGCTAGCCACACCATTTCTGATACAAGCCAGGATGCCATTGGCCCTCTTGGCCACTGGGGCACACTGCGGCTCATATTCAGTCGGCTGTCAGCCAGTACCCCCAGATCCCTCTCTGCCAAGCAGCTTTCCAGCCACTCTTCCCCAACCCTTGCATGGGGTTGTTGTGACCCAACTGCAGGACCCGGCACTTGGCCTTGTTGAACCTCATACAATTGGCCACAGCCCATCGATCCAGCCTGTCCAAGTCCCTCTGTAGAGCCTTCCTACCCTCCAGCACATCAACACTTCCACACAGCTTAGTGTCATGTAGAGGTTCGCAAACGATTTGTTAGCCAGTTGCTCCCACTCTTGAGAGCTCTGTCCTGTGCCCTCCTCCCTCCTTACAAGCCAGGCAAATATTTAGAAAGAGGAAGGGCAACAAATTTGGGGAGTACCGTTTCAGGGCCTGCCAGAGCCCTGCCTCATGCCGGGACAAGCCCCTGCTGTCGGCTTACCGGTAACGTCTTGCTTTGGCAGACCGCAGCCCCCAGCTCCCCTGAGCTCAAACCTCAGCTGAAGGCCTTGGCCCTGCAGAGAGGCAAAAGTCTCGCTCGCAGCCCTCTCCCTCCACCCCTCCCAGAAATGCACCGTTCCTGGGGGGGGTCATGTCCCACCAGAGCCCCGTAAAGCTGTTGATGTCACCCATCTCCTCCCCCCAGTCAAGTTTTTCTCATGTTCTCATTTTAACATGACCCGGGTAAGTAAGTGCCCATCGCTTCCCGCAAGAAACTGCGGCAGCCTAATAGCTTTCACCTTGAGGAAACATTTCCTGATGACTTTCTCCTTCGCCTAATTTCATCTCATTAATCCTAGTTACACCTGCTGGGTCCACCCCACGCCACAGCCCCCACCCTGCAGACCCAGGGGCTTGTGAGCGCATCCCTGCCGAGGCTGCTTGCCTTTGCTGCCAGAAAAGCGGGGACCCGACCCTCACGCTCACTCGCCGCAGGCGCAGCCTCCGCAGGCACGTGAGAAATGCCTGGAAAGTTGCTTACACAGAGGGATTTGTCCTTTCCCCCCCACCAAAGGTCCCCTAAATGCGGTTTTAAATGACAGGTCGCCCCTGCCCTTTCTCTAGGAAGTGCTTTGCAATGCCAATTTCCATCCCACGAAGGCAGAGCCTGTGCAGCACTATTTGTGTTGACCAACAGGAATTTAATCAACCAACAATAATAAACTGGGTTATACTCAATTGTATGAAGCCGCCAGTCAGATGAAAGGATTTACAAAGGCTGCATTGATCTCCAAGCCCTGGCAGCTTTCCCACGGTCCCCCTCTAATCTGTGGAGCCAGAGAGAATACGTGAAAAAAACCGGGTTTTCCTGTGGGGTGTGCTAAGTTCAAGTAAGTCTCTCGGCTACAGATGCGGTTTTGTTTTTTTTTTCACATCCTCCTGCTCTGTGGGCTGGCTCTTACCTAACCCTAAAGGAGCATCAGGCCAGGGCAAAGCCCCCTCAGAGACAGCCAGCTTATGTAACCGCTAATGCCATAAGCACGACAATGTCTTTAGTGACAAAAAGGCTCAGCGCAGGCTCAGACCAACGGCAGCCAATTCACCACGGAGAATTAAAGAGAAGAAACCCGTGTTACTTGGGGAAATCAATCGGCATGGCCACCATTGCTTTAGCAGATAGCATCTTTCCAGCAGGTATGGGAGCATCTTCTGGCATTGCAAAGCCTTGGCAGGATGGTGTTTGCTTACTTGGGGGAAGGAAAGCAAAGAAAAGCTCCAGGCCACCTTTCGGCTCTAAAAACCCTCAGGGAACAAACAGCAAACCCAAGGGTGTTCCCGAGGGTGGCTGCTTGCAGAGCCGCCGAAGGACCTTACCTTGGGTACTTGCATGTGCTCTGCGCTCATGCAGGCTGCTCGCACCCTCACCTTGCTCCTGCAGAACCTGCCTGCGTTTCCAGCTGGGAGCCCTGCAGGCCAGGGCCAGAGGAGGGTGACACTGGTCACCACTGTGGGAGCCAACATGAGAGAGGGACAAGAGGCTAATTCAGGCATGCCGGCCCCCTGCACACGTGGGGGTCCGACGGCATCCTGGGTCTCCTCTTCCAGCACCTCGGTGGTTCCCCTGCAACACGCAGCCAAGCAGTCCCATCCCACACGGTTGAGAGCACCGGGTGGCTTTGCAAGTGGCCTGTTGCTCACGTTGTCCAGGCAGTTACAGCATTGCTGGTTTTACAGACGTATCCCTGCAAACCAGGTGAGCATCTGGGTTTGGGGGCTGTGCCGCAGGAATTGGAAGCAGCCGTGATGCTGCTGATGGTGGCTGCGCAGAGGCCACCAAACCTGAAGGTAACACTCCTGGCTTGGGAAGTCCTCAAGCTGCAAATCGCTGGAGGCTGGGCAAGTATTGCAGGGAAACACAACATTGCATGTGATCATCACATTGCCGCAGTTTTAATTCCCCTGGGCACCGCTGGAGACAGGAAGGACGTCAGGCCAGGGGGATCTTCGGTCCGACCCAAAGCAGCCGCTGTCAGTTTTAAGGCTGTTGTCACCTAGGCTCATCTCACAGCTTGGAAGCACCAAAGCAGAG
>BOSO01029923.1:0-33189 GCA_018403395.1 Gorsachius goisagi | reverse complement strand
GGTAATTGATAAGATGGTCTCTCCCTGTCCTTATCTCGATTCACGAGCCTTTTGATTTACTTTTCTCTCCTCTGTCCGGTTAGAGGGGAGTGATAGAGCAGCTTTGGTGGGCCCCTGGAGTCCAGCCAGGGTCAAACCACCACAATCTGGCAAGTAAATCAGCAAAGGGTCCAATAAAAAGAGAAAGGATGACAGAAGAATCTTTGCCTCTGAGATTATTCTTTCATTATATTCTTCTGTTCACTTGTAACATGATTTTCTCCAACAACTCTAGAAATACCACTCTGGAGTACAAAGGAGAGAGGGTAGAAGTTACAGACTAAAATACAGTTGCTCAGACTAATACGCCTTCATCCCTCCATTTCTTTCTGCATAGCTACAGGGATTATACAGAAAAGAGGAACATTTTGTTGGTGATTTGTTGAGCCCACTTGCTGTGTCAAATCACCTGTGCCAACATATTTAAGGAAATTATTAAAGATCATAAAAATCACTCATGAAACCAAAACACAGTGAAAAGATCTAAGCCAATGAGATACTTTAGCAAGCTGAAATAAACACTAGGAACACTGCAGTATTCCTAAATCAGCCTTAGATTGCCATAGGCGTGGACAACAGTCCCCAGTATTTACGGAGGAGTGTACCTGGATTTACAAAAACTGTTTAAAATCATGGAGTACATTCCTATAAGTGTCTTTCGCATCACTCCAGAAAACACAGCAAGAAGTATACAGGTGGTAAAACACCTATATGCAATTGTCAGGGAAGAAGTGGGGTTTGGGTGCTCAAATTCTGCTGCATTTCTGCAGAAAAGGGTGTCCAGGTGGCAGGCCTACCTTTACCAAAAAGTCTCTTTGGAGCCACACAGTATAAACTACAAAATCTTGAATTTCGCTAGCCCACCCCACTGTTTCTCTCTCTTCCTTACCACTCCCCATTTTTCAGCTCCTTTAACAGGACAATAAACTCTACAATAAATCCTGTTTCTCACTTTGAGGTTTTTATCACTTAATAGGAACAGAAAGCAAATTTCCAAGCATAATATAGTCACTGACTGCAAGGTAACTTCACTTTTAAAAGAGAGTAAACTTACACACAAAACAAGCTTGCAGCATGGACATGGAGCTGGCAAAACGTAATGTCAGGAAGTTTGATTAAATCCTCTAGATTTATGTTCATAAAACCAAAAGACATTTTGGTCTTTGATAGGAGATAGCCTGTTTGGCACTCAGTTTCCCAGAAAATTTTTGTAGATCTTCCAGCACCAAGGTGAGAACAGCATCCCTACAGTAATCAGTAGATACTGTGAATTTGCATCTTAGATCACTGAACAGCAACATCCAAGGTGAGGATTCATCCTGAGAGGTGTGGAACAGTTAAGTGGAACATAGGCCAAATTAGCTTCACTGCAGGGTGTGCTGAAGGAAGGTGCTCAGCCGCCTCCTCATTAGGACCATCTATTCTTGCTCCCTCCCACACGCTGGCCTAAACCTAACACATAAAAGGGAATGGAGACTATAAAAATGAAGAATTCAATTAGGATGCTCTTTCCTGCAGTGGTCTGGGTTTAGGATAAGTATTTCTTATACAGTGACAACATTATAAACACAGGTATATTTGCAGCTCCACCAACCTGTGACACTTCTGTGCAGGGAATTGCAGCCCTCTGGCAGGTGGCAAGCAGAGAGGAAGGAATGGCTTGGAGTATTTTCATTCAGTTAAGTTGACACATTTAACCCTCCTGAGATTTTAAATCCTGGAAGGTTTTATGACTTTTTTTGAAATGCAATCCAGTTCTTCTTTAAGTACTGCCCTTTTGCTGAGATCTCTTCAGATGCCAAAGCAGCATTTGGTTCCATAGCCAGTACTAAAAACCCCAGTGTATCAAGGTAAACAGTGAGTGGAATTGCTATGAATATGGATTCTCAGCTTCCCTTGAATAACAATTATCAAACTGACTATTCAGTATTCTGTGCTTACCTGGGAAATGACTTCAGGTACTCGATGATGAATATAGGTTAAATTCTACTCATATTAAATCAATGCAAAACAGAGACATTTAGTAAATTTCCCGATATCTACAGCAAGGCAACTGCGAGGAAGTTTCATCCACCTTTACTTTGATAAGGGAAAATTAGGCAGGGAGACATGGAGTTAAAACACTGAATTATTTACATCCCTGAATACCAAGAGAAGAAAAGGAAATTCATAGCAATTAAGACTGCCAGCTGCCTGGGCAAAAACCCAAGAAAACCCACTATCTCCTGCTAAGGTTTTGATATAGTCACTGCCTGACAATCATTTTTGTCAAAAAGCCACATTCTGTAAACACTTGACAGTGGTCTCCGCTGCCTTGTTTTGCTCCTGTGGTGAAGCATGAAGTGAAACAGCAATGCAGGAATGTTACCACAGTCACTTGCTCTCCTCTTACAATAGCCAGGCTTCTTTGGAAGGACCTCTGTGTTGGCAGGCTGCTTTTCATTACAACAGGGCAGCCAATTTGGGCTATCACATGCAGCTGAAAAATTGTGAGTAAACTGCCATTGCAGTGGGAACTCAAAGGGCTTTGACTTGCAGAAGGGAAGATCACAGGCCAACAAGAAATTCTTTTCTATTTAGGTGGACTGGAGAGAAAATGAGGGTTCATGGCCTCCAATTGCAGCAATCCTTTGTTCTGTTATCTCCTTATAAAGTAGTGGGAGAGCCAAATACATTTCATTTGTAGTCAGAGACAAGAGTTACCCCCGTGCTCTGTTATACCGGACAAAGCTCTATTGAATTGGCCATGACAAAAGCATGCAGTTTGTGTTAAGCATAGATTCTTCTTACAATGCCATCTGGTTTCTGAGGCGCAAGTTTTAGAAGTACTTAAGCATGGCTTTGCTTAGTGCAGCAGTGTTTAACTGATTGAGGACCTCCTCGTTTACAAGGAAGTTAGGCACACAAAAGTCAAACTCCTATTTGTTTCTGCCATTGCTTAGAGGTTTTCTGTACAGCCAAGGACAGACAGCAGTTCATCACCCTCTCTCCATGTGCAAAGTCAGCTGTGTCTGGACCAAGAGGAATCCCCAAGGCTCTATAGATACCTCTTTAGGAACCCAAATTCTTTAAAACCTGCCTCTAAATGACTAAAGAAAACAAATCTCATTAGGGGTGATGTGATACTAGAAGACAGTTGTGCTCTTTTGAAAATCCTACAGGCCTCTTAGTTTCACAAGCAATCTAATTCATGCCCAGGAAGGAGTTAAAGTCTGCTCTGTACAGTAGTTAATGCTAGAGTTTTCCTCATATTGGTTTCCAATGCACTTAGTTTCCAGAGAGGGATAGTTTTGCATTGGTATGAAGCAGATTGGAAGAAAACAGCTTTCCAATGACTTTGCCAGGCTAGGCGCTGCCGCACACAGCTTGACTACGTTGATACTAAATGCTTTGATTTTCCCCGTAAATAACAGTTCTTGAGAAAAAAACAAGGTGAAGTCTCTCATTACACAGACAAAAGGAGGTAGGGAGCACGAGGCATCTTACAGGGTGCCTCTCCTTTTTGCCCCCCTTTCTGTTTTCCTGGATTTGAGTTTTAAAATGGGTTATATTTTGCCTGCAGCAATTTCTTTTAATAACTGCAATTATTCTCTCCCATTGTTCTGACTCTTACAAGCAAATTAGGGAAATTCAAAGGCAATTTTCATGATTGTTGTCAGGGGCTTATGAATGGCTGTTCTATTTTAATAGGACGTTTCATTAAATAAATAACGAATATGGCACAAGAGCCGTAAACAGTCAGATAAAGATCAGTTCATTTAGGGATAGATCCTGTTTGGTGCTTAGGTGGGCATGCAGGAGACCCAGCAGGACTCCCTCCAGCTAGACATAATTACAGCTTCCATGGTTAAGAAAGGGCAATATTGCTTTCCCCACATGTGAGTGTGCCTCTTTAAAGATCTCATTTAGCATGTTTTGCACACCCTACCTAGAAATTTGTGCAAAGAGGGGGTAGCACTTTCACATCAGTGCTTGCATAACGGAGAGAAGTTGCAGGCCACAGCAAAGGGCATTCTGAATAATAGCACCAGGACCTCGTGACATACTGTGTGGGAAATAACGTTCACAATGTGAGCTAAGAACAACAGCAAGACTACATTTCTGGAAGAAATCAAAAGTCAAAGCCTCTAAAAGGACTCAAGTATCCATATATCCTGCTCAAAATATCATGCAAATGTGTTACTAAGTGGCATCCATCAACAACAGAGGATCAGGAACACATGCCAAATCATTTCAGGTTCAATCTGGCTGGAGGAAAATTAATGTACAAGGCAAACTTGAGCTAATAACTTCCAAATACTCCCATATCTCGGGGGCTTTTAACATATAGGACTGATTCCCACTTCCATCAGCATGGAGATACTCCTCTGCTAGATCACTGTAAAGACAAGCCAGGTATTAAAGATAAGAAGCCTAATGTTTTTAGCTCATTTTAGCTTTTTAAACCTCTGATCAACTGCAATCAAATCCAGCAAAGTGGGATAAGTCTCAGTTTAAGTTACACAAAATTAAACTGGACTCAATACAGCCAACTTTGTGCTGGTATCCTAATGGACTGTAGAGGCTCAACAGCATACCTTCATAAATATTCCCAGTCATTGCTCCTAATTAGCCACAAGGCAGGCATCTGCATGATACTGAACTTCAATTCCAGTACTTGCTGAACTACTTTACTACATACTTTATTCATGTTGATGAGGAAAGACAGAGAAATGAAAAGTTTCAGCAAAATACTTGTAGTCTGACTAACAATTCACATGTGGAATCTTCCCAGCTTAATATCATTTGTGCATCCCAGATTTTGTGCAACCCACCTTTGCTACAAAGAGAAATCAAACTGTTTTCCTCCTCCTGAATGACTCAGCAGGGAGAAAGAGACATTGGTAAAATATCTATTGAACCTGGTGTTCATAAGGTGCTCAGAAGAGGACCTACTCCACACAGCTTTGCAACCCGTATCATCTGGAACTTCTTCTCAGAGATGTATACTTACGAGAATTTCTAAAAGCTAAGAGGCAAAAAACTAACTCTGGCAGGAGGGGATTAGCAAACTCTCCTCCATCTGCTTATCCCAAGGCAACTTGAGCCTGGTTCTGGAGACATTAATCTACTTTCAGAACCAAAGACAATGGGAATGTGAATCACTAAGCTATTCTCACAGAAGGACCATGGACCTCAACCTAAATAACCATTTTTTATAACTTTTACCTCGGTTTTCAGAATC
This sequence comes from Gorsachius goisagi, assembly GCA_018403395.1. Classification (NCBI taxonomy): domain Eukaryota; kingdom Metazoa; phylum Chordata; class Aves; order Pelecaniformes; family Ardeidae; genus Gorsachius; species Gorsachius goisagi. The sequence continues at coordinate 27,926 of BOSO01029923.1, read as the reverse complement.
CTTTTTATCTGGTGCCTTTGCAACATGCAACCATGCAGAGCTTGGTCTCATAAACTTCCTCAGCCTCATGTTCTCCTGAGCTATCCAGGCCTAAGGACTGCTGTCTAAGAAGAATATGTTTTTCACCTTTTAGAAATAAAGGTAGTAGTTCTGTTCAGAAAATACCTATATATGTGTTCACTTGAAATAATATATAGGCTATTGATATCCCCTAGAAAAACAAACAACATTTGTACTATAAGAAAAATTGAACATATCAATCTGGAAACTGATCTTGAGATTCATGAATTTTAGCTGTGAGGGTCTGCATTGCTCCAGAGCAGCAACTTTCAGCAGTATCTTATCATGGAAAAATACCTCACAGGTCCCTTTTTTCCTCATCTCCTTTGGGCTTGAGTGAGTGCTCCAGGCAGTGGGCATGCCACTCCTAGCTCCCAGCCAGCTATGCCCCTGGCAAGGTGTCTCTCCCCTCCATCCTGGTGGGCCCACCTCTGCCAGACAGCAGCAGCCAGGACAAGGTAGACAAGTATGTCTTTCTTGGCTGCAAAACCTGTGTAAAGTAATACACCAAGAATCTGGTAAAAGGGCTCTCCTGACCAGCCTAAGCACCAAGCCATGGGTTCTGCAGTCTCATGTCTACGTTCTGAGTGACAGCAGGGTTTATGCCAAGACATAACAGGACACCGGCATCCTTGGCCTGGTCCTGAGCCACAGGGAACCTTAAGCTCTTTTGCCCAGTTCTTTCCTCTGCTAACATTTACACAACTCATTTCATTCTCTTTTCTCTGTGTTATGAAGAAAATGGCAAAAGAAGTGAAGAAACTGGACTGGTTTTGCATTTATTCAACATTTTTTTTTTCAAATCTAAGCCTACATGAAGCAGGAAAGAGAAGCCTAGGAAAAACAAATCAGTAAAGCTTTGCTTTGTTCTTTCTAATTCTCTGGTAAACTGAATTTATAAATTTAAGTGAAGGCAGAAAAATAATCAATGCTTTCTAGAGCCATTATTAGAAACATCTGATGATAACCAACTCTGCTAGCAAAAACCCCAATTCTTAACACTGTAGCCTTCTGCGTCGGCAGTCTTATGCTGGCTTTGTTGTCCCTGGTGAATGGAAGGTTAATTTATGATAATTAAGAAAGGTTACAGTGGTGGTTGCTGAAGAACCATAAATAGTGGTACACTGATAGAAAAAACAGGGCTGGGGAGCTGAAGAGAAATACAGATTTTAAGCAGTCTGGATGCAACCTTCTATGTTCCAAATGACACTTTTGCTCATTAAGCATGATTTTAAATAACACATGCTTACCATCCCAATACGCAACATCTGAACTACTAAAATGATGTTTTCAATACAGAGCTCTATTTAGCAAAGGGCCTGATCCAAAGTCACTTTATGTAACGGAATTTCCCTGCTGATTGGAAAAAATGAAGCCATGAAACAAGGACAACTACCAAAAGTGGACAGAAGACTAAGGGGAGAAAAAACAGCAGTAATCAAGTACATAAAAGGTTGCAGAAAAAAACAACGGGGACAATTTATTCTCCACTTTCAGGGTGGATAGGATAAAAATAACAGGCTTAAGTCACAAGAAACACTCACATTTCACAAAAAAAAAAATCCCTTGTTAGCAGTAAAGCATTGGATTATGCTACAAGAAAAAGCAGCAGTCTCTCTCCACCTTCACAACAACTACCCAGGCAACTCTCAGGAGCAGCTGAGTTACATCTGGCCCTGCTTGAGCACTGGAAACCCCCTCCCTGCCTCACTTCTGTCAGTTCTTTCACACCCACTTTTCCAATTCACAGCAGCTGGCTGTAGGATAAGAAACCACAAATCCTCCCATGGTCACCAGTACCTAAGCCTCCTCTGTTTCCTAAGGAAAGTTATGGGTGATAATAATACACTTATTAGCATTACTCTTATCCTGGAGCATAGGAAGAGTATGATCATCTATGGAAGGAAGGCACTACTGGAACCTACAGTTACTGGGAACAAGTAGGCCTCCTGTTTCCAACCTGAGAAGTACCTATCTTGGGTCAGAGTACACACACCAAGTCCGAGGTCTTCAATCAGCCAGCAGCCAAACACTTGAGATAAGGTGTAAGAATGGGGTATATACATAGCAAAACTCCTCTCTCCCATCAGGCTCTACTAGCCCTCTGCAGAGCTTTCAGAAATTACAGCTACATTGCTGAATTTGTGACGGGGTTACAAGCTGGGGAGAGATCAAAGACAGAGCTGCCCCATCTTTTTTTGGAAGCACATGCACCAGAAGGTCTGATGGGACTTTCAGTCTTTTGAGCTATATTGCACCAGATTGGAGAAAGGTACCTCTGCAGAGGAACAGTGAAAAAGTGATGGGTGAGGCAGATCAAAATATGTGAGAACACACTTCTCCTTAACAAAAACCACATGCTTTTGTCCCAGCCAGTTCAGCAGAGCTTTGTCCAGTATCTGTCTGAGTATGGGGGCAACTCTTACCTCTGAGTAAGAATGAAATGTAGTTACAAAACCACAGCCTTAACTCCAACCCTCCTTTCAGTGGGAACTCAGACTTTGAACAGTGTGCTCCATGCCCACTCTGGAGCTTCAGGGAATTCCTACCACTCTTGCATATGACTCCATGCTCTGGCCATGGTCTCCTCCCTGAGACAAGCAGGGTCCTTGCCGTCTCCCCCACCAATGGCTCTTCCACTACACACTTCATTGCTTCCCAGAAACCCCCAGCAACCACAGCCCGTTCACTAGTAGATTAGACATACTCATCCTAGGAAAAGCTGTGGGCATAAAATGGACACTCTGCCTAACGGTATATTAAGTAGCACAGCAACGTATTCAAGACTGCCCAAGAGATTTAGAGGCCTAATCCTGACTGGAGACAAGCACTGCACAGTGCCACTTCTGAGAACAGGACTTAAATCTCAGGTGGCATAGGCGCCCTTGCAAAAAACATTCCACATACTGCCATTCATAACAAAATTTCATGTCTCCTTTTACGGCCATGTTTGCTATTTGGGTGCCAAACATATATTTCATAAAGAGTTGATAAAGAGTTAATCTGCATGTTAATACATAGTTAATAAATTGTTATGGAGTCCAGCCATTGTGCAGGTTGCTTGTAAGTTTGGCTTGCAACCGTCTACAACACCTTCAACTGATGAGCTAATAACCTCTGCACAGCATCCACTACTGAAGCCATCTATGCTTTCAATCTATCATTTATTACCTATTCTATACTATAGATAGACCCTTAATATAAAGAATGACCATTTTATGTTTGCTTGCCTGAATATATACGAGCACTCAGCCACATCATTAAAATAATTTCATTGCTAAGGCATACCTAATATTCCAAACAGATAGAGCAGAATTTAAATTAGGGGAAAAAGAGACGTTGATTCCTTACAAAAAGGTCTTGAGATGTGACAGGAAAGAAGAAAATGGATTTGTACAAAATAACAAGCACATAAAAATGTGAACTTTACTGAAAAGTTTTCTGAGCTTTGACAAGATTTTAGTTCACTTTTAGCTTTAATTATGATTTTGCATTATCCTTGGAATTTTTATGTTTTCCTGGCCAAGGGAGCAAAAATATTGAAATACTACCACTGACATACTAGGCATTTTTAAGTCAATGCCAAAGCTTAAACAAGGTCAGGTTTCTACTCCACAAGAAAGGACGTGTTTGCTACAATCCTGAAGCACCTCAGATCAAGGAGAACAGGAAATTAAGGCAACTGAGTACAAAAGGTAAAGAAGGTGGTTATGTTAAAAATTATAACCAAATATATGCATGTACCTTCTATTTTTGTAAAGGCTCAGGTCCTGGAGTCATGGGATGGGAGAGGGAAAAAACCTTTGTTTTCTAGAAATATATTTCTCATTTTGTGATTACAAAGAGAAGGACAAATCCGTGACTTAAAGGGAAATAAAAATAATATTAAATGTCCTTAACGCTTTAAAAGTTATGTTTTTCTATAAACATGTTGCATAAATGTTTGGGTGGGCAAGCTTTGCAAGCGGTCACAGACACATGAGAACAAGGGAGGGTACTACAGCTCAGAGAAGCAAAGGACCCTTTTCCTAGTCTGCCTTCACCTACCTCAACATAAACAGCCTGCAGCATAAACTGCAGCTAGGATGTTGCTCCTTGCCCATAGCACCCTGACACTACTGTGTTTTTCACTCAAATTCAGCTTTATTCTAAATGAACACTGCATTTGACCCTGGCATCTACAGACAGATTTTCAGCTTACCAGAATGCTGGCCCATGAAATTCCTTGTGTTGGGTTGCATAGTGGTGGTGGGCATCCCACCATCCTCCATTGGGGAAAGTGAAGCTGTCTTCTTTCACCTGTTACAGTCTTGGTGGGAAACTTGCTGTCTAGCAGATCCTCTTCTGTGACCCCCCTCTTGCAGCTGGAGAAGTGCCGAGCCTGAAAAAAAGACAAAAGATACTATTCTAAGAAGGTGAGAGACACAGGAGCTCTGGAGCCCTTGGTGGGAGCTTGCATGCCAAGTATGATATTTGACAGGCCTTTATATAGTATCTCCACTTTGCCCTTCAGTTTACCACCTGCTCTGCTCTGATGGCAGGATTCAATTCTTTTACAAAACACAAAGCTGTAGAACTGCAGAAATTAAATCCATGCAATGCGATCCTCTTGCCTTCTCTTTCACAAAGCTGTCAAAATAATGATGTGTTCATGGTATTTTACTTGATGTGTGAAATTTCCAGCACACAGATATGAATCAAAGCATTCTGTGCTATTTATCCTCTCAAAAGGATTTTGAGCTTCTTTCTTTTAATAGATAGAAACTATAATTTTAGAAGGTGGGTAGTGAAACTTCTCTTTACACTTGAGTGGACAGCTCAAGGTGATAAAGGAAGTGCTTGGGAAGCACAGCCAGGCAAAAATGTTTTATGCCCAGGTACAGCACGGCCATTCCATGCCTTCGCTGATTTAAGGGAAGAGAATCTGAAGTGGAAGAATGTGTAAGGATATGTGCATACAACCACATATATCCAGGAACATTCTCCTGTGGGACATGCACACCCAATTGCAATTTCACAATTCAGAGACAGGGAAGTGGCAAATCTGTGCCATTATTTTATGGCTAGGTTGTAGCCAGAGGTGGTGCCACAAGCTCAGCTTTGCTGCCCAGCTTTACTGCAGTGAAGCACCTACCTTGTTCAAGGAGGTAGCTTTGGGCTACCTTCAATTAGCAGGCAGATATTAAGCAGGAAATACTTCCGTAGAATTGGTTCAGACTGACAGGTTTATGAAAGAGAGAGTCTCGTTTCAGTTCCTCATACACCTCTAAAACCCAGCTAAAAAGAGTTAAGAGCTACACTGGTTATGTATGGGAATTTATTTACTATTTCTTATTTATCTATTGAGTGCAGAAAGGTTAGAGTGGGAAAACATCAGGCTATGTATTCAAAATGCATGAGGAGTTTTGAAGTTGGGTCAAAGTTCCCAGCTGGGTAAACCAGCACAGACACTTTGTCTTCTCGGACTGTAATGGATTTATAGCCAGCTCAAGACCAGAGCATATCACCACAGAGATTACACTTTTCAATTTGCATTTGCTCTGTTTCTAGCTCATCACCATTGTCAACTATACGTGGGACTGTGTAATGGTGGTGTAATGTAAATAGCATGCCTTAACACTGAGATGAAGATGGGGTGAACCAGGTTCTGGCTAACACTCCACTGTGGATTTGTACTGCAGAACTGAATTCCCATTAAACAAATGTACTCAAAACCTATGGAAATCAATCAAGAAGCTTATTTATTGGGCAGGACATTTGAGCTTGATTTTTTTTGCTATGTCTTTTATAGAATATGGACTTACTGAGCTTTAATAATGACTGAAAACCCTACAATATTAATGATTTTTAAAATACATCATGTGACTTTTCTACAAAAAATTCCTCATAAGTATAAATATTTTTGGAAACCTGCAATTCTTACCAATAATTTATTTGCAGTTCCAGAAAAAAAATATCTTTTAAAACAGCTGCAGAAAATGCAATGCCATTTCTCTAGATTTCAAACCTCCTGAGCAACCAATTATGTTGATTGAAAATGGGATATTTCCTTCACCAATTTCCCACCAATCAGGACAACATCACTGCACAGGTTCCTAATTAGAATTCATTGGGGTGGATGCAAAAAGTATTATGAGGTCTTCTTTTGGATTACTTTGCACTATTCTTTAGGACAAGAGGCTTGACTTTTTTGTTTCAAAAAATCAGATCGTAAGAGCAAATTATATCTGAGTGATATACAGAAAAAAGTAATTGCACTTACGGGAACAGTAACCAGAGGATAGGATCTTCTCCAAAGCCTGTATCTCTTAGATGTAACCCTTTACAGAACAGCCCTGTAAAACTGAAAACAAAATAACTTCACAGAACTTTTCAGTCACATCACAGGCTTTAAGAGAACTAAATTCCACCTATGGAATTTTACACACAACAGAAACACATGCAATTGTTTACCATAATTAACTCTGTTGGTTTTGTATTATTTTAAAGAGCACTTTAATGAATGTCATAGAAATCTTACATATTCCCTCCCTGTCTTCAGGGACTTGAGTTTAATAAAAAAATCTAGGGTAACATTTAACTTCAAATACAAGGGAAACTACTGAAATGGCTGTTTAGTTTCCACCTGAATTTATTGGTGCTCTTTCAAATGCCAATGCTGACAGCTATTCCTCTTTCAAAAAAAGATGGGGCAAATATCTTGACATGCAGCTGGAACTGGTAAGCATCTCCCAGGCGTGCCTACGGCAGCAGCCCAAGTTAATTCTGTGCCTGTCATCAGACCTTGCAAAATTGGATGTCATATGCTGAAGCAAGTTATGGCATCTGCAGGGCATTTTACTACCGGAGCTTGTGTCTTGCAGCAATGTGACAAAAGACACGCTGGGAATTATGCCCGGTCCCCCCTGCCACATGCTTTTTGGCTACCTCTTTCTACATCTCCTAGCGTAGACTCTTTAGTATATTCATAAGCCTAAGCGACCTTGCAGTCTTTGGAGGTCCAGTTCTCCGAGTATTCCCTCTCTACCAGGATTAAGGTCCAGGCACAGAGCTTAGCAACCTTCCATTTTCTGGTGTCACTAACTGCAAAAGACTCAATTGTTTGTCACTCTTTCACCTCTCTCTAAGACTATCCAAAACCAGACAATAAAATTTTCCAGAACAGAAATTAGTGACTCCTGCTTGGAAGGCACTGTACCTGAATGCACACAGAAAAGGTTCCTTATAATGAAGATTTGCCCAGTGGAAGATTTATTTATTTACAAAGTGCACTAGCTATTTAAAAAATTTCCATAGACCTGCTTTAATGATGACCCATTCTGATTACCGCAGTGAATTTTTTTGCTAAGATATTCTCATAGTATTTGATACCAATTTTGCTCTACTTTTACTGTCTCCTAGTCAGGCTGCTGCACTTTCTTTTCATTTTGTTCCTCATCCTTATTTAAAGTCTCAATTCTTCTTTTTTCTTTGAAATGTGTCCTTTTCCTATGAAAACTGATTAACAAAATACAGCTTCTGAAGTCAAACACATAATCTAAGCAGTAGATCACAGGTATGAAAAGTAGCCAGACAAGTACACATGCATTGACAGCAAATTAAAAAAAGATTAAAGAATGTATTACTATCCCTTCGATGGCAGGCATTGCAAGTAAAAGTACCAACAACAGTACTGGCCTCTGATTATCCATGAGAAGGCAGGTCATCCTCCTAATTTTAAAAATCAGGCTATTCTTTAATCAATACTGGAAAGCAAGGTGAAGGTATGGATGTATGGAGTGTATGGATGTACATCAGTGCAGGTATACCAACACTAAATCAATTTCAGCCTGACAGAAATAATATAGCCACAGAACCATCCCCTCCTTTGGTTGGCATGGCAAATTTTGAAAGGCTGAATTTCAGGGCTTAGTAAGAAAAGAGAAACATCTGTGAGATAGCAGAGAATGAAAACTGGAAAAAAAAAGTTCTCTTTCGGTGTAGAAACAGCATCATAATCATGCATTTCCTAACCATGTAAACACCTCTCCAGGAGCAAGCATTATGTATGCTTTCTTTTATTTTTTCAGCTGGAACAGTTTGAGACTCCAATTGCATACATGACCCTAAAACTGTCAGTCAGACTCCTTCCACCCAACACAGTCCCAAAGCTCTGCAGATTCACAGAGGCTATCATTGCAAGATTACACTGTTGATTAATAGGGACAATTTAGGCTGATAATCTTACTTCATTGCATTCGTAAGAACTGAGTCATGGGTCTCTCTTCATCTGCTTTTCATCTCTAGGAACCTGAGAAATTTTACCATATTCAGTGACTTAGTGGATGATTTCGCTTAGAACTACATTCCACAACAGCAGAGCACCCTGGAGATACACTCGCTTGTCATAATGTATAAAGCTTCTTCCAAATCCATTGTGCGTAGCTTTACACTGTTCACTGCAGACCTTGAAGGAAGAAAAGACTCTTTTCTTGTCTCATTGCTCCCAGGATGACGCTTGAAAGCTGGCAAATGAAATATTGGAAAGGAGTTTCAGAGTTCTGTTATATATTTGTTTTTCTCTAAGAAACAGAGTGGAAAATGGCTTCACAGAAAGTTGCTTCAGAACAGGATTATGAACGCTATTTACAGAATACCCTAGGCATTAATATTTGACTTGTACAGGTATTCTATCTAGAAAAAAGATACACATCTCTTGTACAATATTAATCAATACAGCATCCCAAGATATGAAGTTGCAGAGTCAGATACCTGTGTGAAATTCTGGCTCCAGTGAAATAAAGAGAAGCTCAGCCACTAGCTCCAGCTGCAATCAGAAACATATCTCGGGCAGCCTGGCTGTCCAGCTCTGGTACCGTGGCATCAGGCACTCAAGCCAGCTTCAAACCATCTGTGAGCAGGTCTGCCAATACTAAACATCCATAGTCTGGTTTTAGGGAAAAGAAATTAGTGAAGATTTTTTCTTTGGCCACTTGAGTTGTCAGTCTTGATTTTCTGGACACACAATTAGAAAATTCAAAAAGAACACTTTTAAGAAATTAATTTTTTGGAAGGGAAATAAAAGCAACAGCTCTTTCTCACATGTTTGCACACATATTAAGTACTTGCAAAATGGGAGGTATTGGATCTGTCTTTTTGTGGTTTTATTACAATAAATATACAGAAATGAAAATACCCTATCCAACAGCAGCACAAAGCTTTTGACTGCTATTACTGGCACAAGAAACCTCCTTCCAAAGGGCCAATGAGTGAATGATATACGTAGATTTAACCTTTATATGTGGTAGCAGGAAAGCTGAATGGCATTTTCATTTTATACCTGTGAAAATACTATGAGACAGGCTCAAGCTAGTCCATATATTTTCTAAATGTGCTTAACTTGGGCATCTCAAGGATGCAAAATTCCACTCTTCTTTAGAATTTATGAGAGCATCTTGTGTGAATCCCCAGTATAAAAGCCCACTCCTTCCTCTGTGAATGCAGCCATTAACAGTGTATGACAGTACTGGTTAGAAACAGGCAGGGGAATGAATGTTACTTAGGTGATCTTATCTCCTGAATGTTATTTTACTTTCAATGTTCAACTTACAATCCTTGCTTTTCATGTTTTCACTGTTATTCATATATGATGTATATGTATGCATATGTATATAAGTTCTGATACTTTAAAATAGAAACTGAACTCTCCTCCCAACTCCAAACATGGGACCACACTGACATTGATATGGGTTACTGGAGGGCTGGAATGTGGACTGCCATGTGAGCCAAGAGAATAACATGGAATAGCCAAACCTGCAGGTGATACTCAAGAACTTCAGGTGTCACATTCCTGCTCAGTGACTGGCAGTATGGCAGGCCTCCTCGTCTTCTGCTAATTAATTAACATCACAAGATATGGGAGGAAGGATGCAAGCAGGAAACCAACAGCACCAGTTTGTCCTGCTGTACACTCAGCTCACCTGGGCGATGTAATGGTGGAGTCTCCAAGAAACCTCACCATTTTCTGCCTCTGTATGGCTCTCTCATGTCTCTGAAATATATGGCATGTCCTGAAGCCCCCAGCCAAATGGAGATTTTTTGAAAGCAGCCTGTAAGCTTGGTATGACTGATTCTGATGAACAGCACTCTGCTCTCCCCAGCCATGGATTGACACAAGGAAGAGACACTTATTTTGGACAGGCCCTCATACAATCTCACCTTCTTTCACACACCCCAAAATGGGTTGTCAGGCTTCTGCCTCTCTAGCTTACTCCAGGTTGTAAGCCTAACCAGATAACTCCTTGACTCTTTGGAGTGACAGGCAGCCTTGCCAGCTTGAGGTATTTCCAACCCCTTGCATGTGTTATAGAGCAACATCTATCAAGTGTCACACTCACTGTGTATTTGTGAAAGCTCTCTTACTTAGTTGTAGAACTTGTAACTTTAAAAAACGTTGTTCTAAAATGACACAACATACATAAAGAATACTTATTTAGAAAACAAAACTATAAATGTATTAATTTCTACTCTTGGTATTTAACCTTCCTATTCTATTTGGATTCATTCGGAGCCTGTAAGAAAACCTAGAAGCAAAACCTTTAAACGTTTGATAAATACCCTTCCAAAACCCATTTAATCGGGGGCGAAAAAAAATGCCTGTACAGAAAACTTCAAACCAGTAAACAGACCAGAGCGTTGTATGAAGGCATCACGATGCTTCTTCTCCAGCTTAGTGTTACTACCTGTGCCACAATTCCATGGGTATATTGGTTTCCACATGCGGAAACAAGCACATATACATGAGGTAAGCACCAATGTATACAGCATACAAACTGTATAAATGCACATGAACACGTATCGACAAATAAACATGCTCCCTCCCTCATATCTTCTTTCTCTTGTGTGTATCTTTAGAGAGAGCATTGGTATATATGTACAGTATGTCTGACATGGTGACATTTGCTTCTAACAGCATGAGCTTTTTGTTCTCATTTTGCTTACCTGTCAATTCCTCTTAATCTTGTGACTGATGCAGTTATAACATAATACAACTTGAAGGCATTGCCAAATGCTTAATAATTTGCAGATTTCTCTTCCTTTACTGCAGTCTTGGAGAGCAAGTGGTACAGAAGAAACGTGCTTGGACTGTCCTGACCCAGACAGCTGCTCGAATAATGGCTCAACATTTAACACCAACTAAAAAAAAAGTGTTGAAGGCAAACTTTTGGCATATATCCTTCTTTGTTCCTTTGCAGATTTCAAGTATCCTCTTAAGAAAATTAATATAAATAAACAGACTGAAATGTAAAGATCAGAAACAAAGCACAAAGTTGTGTATAAACAAACTTCTTTTATACAATGAATTCACAGATGAAGACAACTTATTTCATGTTAAAATAATTCTGAGGGTCTGAGTAATGTTCAAACAGGAAGAAACACAGGTCAGAATGGTTACTACATTGCATTCACCTCTGGAGCATCAAAATGTTGCCCACTATGATTCAGGCCAGGAATAACTCCACCGGTGATGGCAAACAACAAATCCTGCTCTCCTCTCGTATTCCAACCTTACTTCCACTTAATTCAGCCAAGAAAATTATGAGCAGCCTAGTTCCTTCTGACTGAAATACACCTATTCAAAGCTGTTCCCAAAAATATTAGTTCTAGATTTTCCAAGTCTGAAATTCCCACACAGGCACCTAATTCTACACCTGCCAAATCTCTGGAAAGCTGTGGCACCCCAGTGCCAGTGCAAATAGCTGTCACATAAAGCAGCTTGCAGATGCCCTTCCTAGGCAACATATCAAACCTAATGCCACATTAAGGCCACTCTAATCCATTGGGCCTGGCTGAGGATGAAAAGCACAGGGGCTCCCCACATCTGCTTCCAAGCTTTCTCTACAGACAATGAGAATACCAGTGGCAAGTACAGAACCTGCTTCCTGTAGCAGGAAATGTCACAGAAACTTCTTTAAGGGGTATCCTGAGAGTGCCCTTATACCCCAAACCACTACTTGTACAATGAGCTTGGGCACAGAATAGGAGATGCCTCACAGAGCATATCGTTGCATGGGTAAATGAAACTACAGACAGATGGCTAGAATCATGGAATCATAGAATACCAGGTTGGAAAGGACCTCAAAGATCATCTGGTCCAACCTTTCTAGGCAAGAGCACAGTCTAGACAAGATGGCCCAGCACCCTGTCCAGCTGTGTCTTGAGTGTCCAATGTGGCGGAGACAACCACTCCCCTGGGGAGGTTATTCCAATGGTTGACTGTTCTCACTGAAAAATTTTCCTCTCCTGTTCAATCAGAATCTTCTCAGGATTAGCTTGTTCCCATTACCCCTTGTATTTTCCATGTGACTCCTTGTGAAAATGACATCTCCATCTACTTTGTAATCACCCTTTAAATACTGGTACACAGTGACGAGATGACCTCTGAGCCTCCTTTCCTCAAGGCTGAACAAACCCAGTTTGCAGCCTATCCTCACATGGCAGGCTTCCCAGTCCTTTGATCATCTTGGTGGCCCTTCTCTGGACCTCTTCCAAGAAGTGTCAGTACAGGTACGACAGAGCACATTTCAAAGGCATCTGTTCACTTACGGATGTTACTGGGCACCTCATTGGATTTAAATACAATTTCAGTCCCCAGCTCCTGTTTGAAGCTGGATACCAATTTTTCTTTTCCCAGCAAGCCAGACCTTAGCAGAGCAGGTAATCAGGCAAGTGGGACCCAGGCACCCTGCAGCAATGGAGGCTGCCATGACTCAGGTCACCCAAGCACTCGGCAAAATCCCTCTTTCTTGTGTCTAAATGTCAATTTGAGCATCCAGTAGAATATCATCAATGCCCTGTTAAGGCCACGTCTGAAAGCCCCCTGAAACACCTCTTTAGGTCTGCTAAACGATGAAGAGCTGGCGGGGACACAGCTAACTCCAAAGGTTAAAGCTGCCATTGTAACTGTCAGTCATGTCCCTGCACAATTGCTGATACCGATTTCCTCTGGAAATCAGCTGCAGAGCAGCACAGGAAACATTTCCAGCTGCAGTCGATGCTTTCTCATGCCCTCCGCCATGCTCTCTGTGATACCTTTAGGAAGGCAGATAGTGCAACTGTGTAAAGCTAACTGCTTATGTCATTTTATCATATTTAAAATGCATTCAAAAAGCTAGTTACAATAACAGGAGAAACAAATATATGAAAGACTCATCAGATATTCAAAAAGAAGTGGGGGCCTCTTCAACAGAGAAACCATTATTAGGAATATTGAGAGGGATCAGACACAGCTACTGTCCTGCTGCCATGAGCCTTGGCAAAAAGGGGATCAAAATACTATTTAAAACCATTCCTTCCTTCTAAAGCAGAATCGACCTCTTCCTACTGTTGTTTTCTCCTCCTTTCCCATGCTCTCTTTCCTGGACTTTTAGTTTCCAATTAAAAATATTCCCTGTGCTGAGCAGAAAGACAGGACGCAGGTCCCACCAGACAAGACACAAGTCCCAGGCTCTACTGGCAGGGCACGGCAAGGGCAGTGCTAGAGTGCCAGTGAGTAAAAGCCATGGGCTCAGACTCAAGCCAGACATGCAGTATGGCTCATAACAGCCAGTGATGAACCTTCACGTGGCCCTTTGTGTTTTGCTTCTTATACTGATAGTGGTTATGGGAATCTGAGCAAAACCCAACAAGCAGCTACATAGTTTCCTTATTAATAAACCCGACTCACATTTTCTTTTCCTTGCTATACTGATGCCACCTGAATGCAGGCATGGTTATAAATCACAGGGAAATGTGACATTAATCAAGGAGCAAGGATGTTCTACATAAGGAATTCACAGGCAGAGTGGCTTCTTGTTTAATTTGGAGCTGCTTCATCGTAAAGAGGGCAAGTGAAAGGAGAAACCCACCACGGGTTTCTCTTCTAATTCCCAACCCTAGGCTTTCCTAGGTTTCTCTCTCTAGTACAGGAAAGAAGCATACAGTCACACTTTTCCCACCACTAATATAAGTCATTGACTGGTAGGTGTTACATCTGATTAAGAGTACAGGCATGCAGTGATTTACACTCACCTGGAAGGTCCTTTTCCATGGTCCTATCGACATAAGGGACTGTGGTGCATTGAAAAGCAAAGCTGGAAATTAAGCAATCTCTGAAAGATAGAATTCTCTTAAATTCTTTAAATACTTCCTACTTGCAGGTGTGTGCACATGTGACTTTACACTACATTTAATTGCAAGCACTTTTCTTTTAAAAATAATTTTTAATAAAACAGTAGCGGTAGTTTATATTAGAACTTTGAGACCCCCAAGGCATTTTAATGTTAAAGTCATTCTCTGCAAGTTACTTTATATCATTAAGTTGTCTAAAGTACACCTTCCTATTTTGTTGTAAATTATCTCCTTCTGCTGCTTTGAAGATGAGAAAATGGTTTTGGTGATTTATTCCTCAAGGCATTTATAAAACCTGCCCTAGTAATAAACCACAAAACAGTTAGTTTCCAAGGTTAGCAAATGCTGGTACTGATGAAAGGCCCATGAACTGACCAGAATATTTTCAGATATTTTATTCAGAAGTATTAAAAACTATATTACTATTATTTTTATTTCATGGAATTATTTCTACAAAATCCAGTGTTTTGTTTAGATGCATGTCAAACAACTAGAAGTTACACAGTTATTTTTTTATTTCTTCATTGAGCAAACATTTCATACTCAGTTCAAATATATATACATGGATGTAATGTTATTTTTCATATTAATCCTTGCAACTACTTCTGAAATATGCTTTTTGTCTCCTCTCATGACAGAGAAGCCAGAGTATGGTTACAATATAATTTTTCCTGGCATTTGCCTTTAAATCTTTCTGAGCAAATTTCAGTAAAGTCATTTGTTAGGAGGCAGTTTACTTTGCAAGAAATTTCATATCTACTTGTATATCTTTCTGAGGCTGGCCAAAAAATCTGAAGCCTCATATGGATCTTTTTAAATAAACTCAGTGATAAATAGTCTGTAATTCAATAAATATTTTGGCCTGTAGTAATTTTCTCCACAGATTCTCTCTGCCATGGGAAGATTATATTCAGAAAACTGTTAAAATATGAGCGATGTTTCATAGAATCCTTAAAAATATATTCATCTATATTAACTGCACTAAGGAAAGAAATGAGCTCATAGCAATTGGCAAATTCACCATCCTCTACAACAAACAATTACAGGAGTGTGGAGTATATACAGAAAATCACATACCCTACAGCTAAGCAGGATATTAGATTTGCCTGGTTATAAGTAAGCCATTGACTGGCTTATGGCTACACTATTTATGAGTTATGCTGTCTTTCAAGATACAACTCACATTTTGCTTAATGCCACATGACACATTCAATTTAAATCAAGATATGGCAGATAAAAACGCTGTCCCTAATAAGTGACTCAAGTATTTAATATTTTTTTGGGCTGCTTATTCTGACTAAAGGGAATTTGAAAGCAGTTCAGAATATCTTTCATTTTGTACATCTAAGATTTCTTTACCTACAGTACAAGAAAATCATATCATTGTAAGTCTCTCAAGATAACCTATCAGCTCTGCAAGTAGCCACAGGGAGGATTTATTTTTAAAACAGAGATGATTATTGCTGATGCCTGTGTTCCTTCTATGGAAAAATATTTAGGGATGCGCTCACTTGTAGCACTCTCTCATTATATCTCAATCTGTGTTCCCGGTGTACTGGCATCAAGGCTTCAAGCATTGTTCTGACCACCCCATCTCAAGAAGGATACAGGCTAGAAAAGAAGGATATTAAAATAATTAACACTGCTTTGGTTAAGAAGAGGCTTTACAGATACAGACAGCTGAGCTTGGAGAGAAGATGGCAGAGGGGTATTTTAATAGAGGTCTGTAAGATCATGAGTGGGGGAAGATGAATATGAAACTATTGTTTGCTGCTTTTCCTATCAGTGAGATGGAGGGATCCAGGGAAACAATGCAGCAAGTTCAAAAGAAAGAATAGGTACTCCTTCCATACAGCACAATGGGATATTACACAAACTGAACAAATAAGTGGATTAAAAAATGGATTAGCCAAATTCCTGGAGCCCAAGTCTCTCTGGTACTACTAAATACAGCAGCCCGGTTGCAACCCCTGATCTAGGCAGACCCTTAGCCAGTGACTGCCACAAGCCGGGAAGCTATCCAAGGTCATTCAAAACATGTTATGTTTGCTAATCTTCCTCCCTGAGCACCTGCAAGGGGCCCTCACAGTGGGGACAGTACTGGGTGAGACAGGCTTTTGGACTGACCTGGCACAGACACTCTCTTTTCCTATGTTACATCCTCAGCTGCCTGCAAAAACTCTGCTCCGGACCTGGTTCCACCACTGTCCTCCCGTTTGGAGTAGCCACCCTTTTGGGCCTATCAGAAGTCAAAAAAATGCCAGTTCTGTACTTAGAGTAAAACTAGGGCATAAAAATCAATCTCTTGACAGAATTAATAGGAGACCAGCTGAATTCACAGAGAGGAGGATATGCTTAGACTTTGGTGGGATTTTTTTTTTGCGGGGGACTGCATGTGGCACCTGGACACCCCACTGAGTAACAGTGATGAGGAGTGTGACCCAGCCTCTCTGCTTGCAAGAGACTCTATCCACAGCGAGATTGCCTGGCTCTTACTGGGCACAGCCTCAGAGAAAGCCTTTCCGAAAGCTGCTTGGTAATGGGAGAGGTGACACTACATAAAATATTCCACCACGGGCACCAGAGGAGGAAGATGTTCAGTCACCAAATGAGATAGCACACAGAGGTTGTTGTATACCCCCATTCCTGCAGCTGCGTCAACTTTTACTCTTTGCTGTGCTCTAAATGTTCTCCAAGTACTCTGGTGGCGCTGGGGCATAAACCGAGATATGTATCTGAACTCCTTACATGTGCCTTAAGCACTTTCCATAGTAAAAACGTTTCTGAATCTGCTCTAGGAAAATAACTGGCCCTACTACTTTGCAAACCATTTTCACACTGGTGTTTTTAGTTATTACTGTCAAGAAACCACTGAAATACACTGCCTATATGTGCCCAAGCGTCAAGAAACTGTCCCGGTGACCTACAGCTAAACTCACAGCTATGCCAAATCAAACGCAAAAGATGGTGCAAGAGAGGAATCTCTGGATGAAATTCTGTGACATTCAAGTGATCTGATGATATTATCATAAAACTCCCTGTTGGCTTCAGCATACAGGGAAAAAAAAAAAAAGGAAAAAGAGAAAAAAAAAAAGGAAAATAAAACCTTTGCAGTTCTTTGTTGTCACTGGGGCTTGTCCCAGTTCCACTTTGAATTCAAACTAGACAATACCCAGAAATCTTCCACTTTGTACCAAGGCTGAATCAAAAGCTATCCAGATTTTTTTTTTTTTAATAACATTACAAATATCATTCAAAGTTTTAAGCACCGTGTGCCTATCAGCCATCTGCTAGGGTTGGATAGGATGAGTAGGAAAATAAATATTTTAGCATGAATTCAATTACTGGCTCTTTTTACCCAGGCAAAATAAAACCTCTTTATAACACTATGAAATACAGCCAGATGCAATGGATAATGAGCAAGCTCTTGCACTTAAGGGACTGTGGCTCAATTCCATTATCTGCCAATCAGGACACTAATCACAGAACAAGGCTCCCGCTGCTGGGAGGGAAGGAAGGAAACCCAAAAACGGAAAAACAACCAAAAATCCCCACAGCCCTCACCCCCCCAAAAAAACCAAAGCAAGCAAGCAACAATTGCCCTTTAAATTAAAACTATTCAAAGCAAGAGTGCAAAACTGGTAACAGCCCTAGAGCTGACAGCTTGCCTCAGAAGTGAAAGGAGATTCCAAACGCGTCCCTGAAGGAATAATACCCGATTACAAACACATCAAAAGCACGATCTGCCAGAAAGGAGAGAACAAAGGTAATAAAAAAACAGTCTAAGAAATGCATTTTTTAAAAGCAGCCATGAAATAAGTTCATTGGTAACCTATTCCAATATATCTAGCAGTGGAGTACATTAGTGACAAAAACACATTCACAATAGAATGTAAGTAAGAAGAGGTCAAACCTTAAATCAGTGCCAGTACATTGACTTTGTAGGAACATCACTGATATTTATCATGATGGGGTCTGACCCAGAAAAGCTCAGTAATAGTCTCCCCAGGAATCCTGACTCCATAATAATGAAAAAGATCAGGTATTGTCTATAGAAAATGTGTATTTGAGTACACGGGGCACACACAGAAACCACCCACCCCATCAGCCACATGCAGCATGCACAGAAAGCACTGGCTCATGAAGATGTACTAAATACAAAACATCCACTCATGCACATGTAACACATACGGGAGATGCAACTCACACCTTTGTATTCTGCGTGCAAAAACGACAATTGTGTACGTGTGCAGAAGTTTCCAATATTCTCCAATCTATGCACCACCAGGCATTTTCCACAGAAGCTGCAAGTCCCTGTGCATTCACTTCAAACCTACTCACATAATGCTTGCTTCTTTCTGTTGCTTTTTGCAGACCTTTAGACACAGGGTACAGGTCCCCAAGGAGATGGACACCACAGGCTGAACACTGTCAATGTTTCACATAGAGAAAATGGATGTGACAGCTATTTCCACCCCTGTACCCACAATGTCATCCTCACAGTGCTACTTTCTAACAGAGCTCACCTTTCCCTTAAACAGCACCAAAGTAACTTGGAGGCATAAGTTTGCTAACCCACCCACTGTTCCCTTGGCTCTTTCTGTACTTCTTCCATGCAGGTCAGAAAGCCTCAGCCACTAACAATTTCACGTAAGCTGGTAGTTACCATATAATTTTTGTGACAAGAACACTAAAAAGAAGACAGGATATCCATGACTGAGAGGCATTCTCACCTGAAAGACACTCCTAGTTCCTGGTGAAACAGCTATTGAGCGAACCTTGTGACAAAATTTGTCTGTGTCACTTCTCTAATAAAAATACAGCAGTTGCACATTTCATTTTACAGCACAATTGATAAATCGATTGCAACGTTTCCTGCAGAGCTAATAGCGCCAGACACAACTTCTCCAAACTTTTCCAGGAGAAAGGGTAGCATCAGCAATATCTGCTCAAGGAGGGGACCAAACAAGTTTGCCAATAAAATTGAACAAGTTGAAGGAAAAATCCAGCAGCAGGCAAGACACTCAAGGAAGATTTAGCCAAGTCAATGTGCATGCTGGAGCTGGTGGGAATCTGGGTGTAGCTCATGGCTCTGCTATAAACTTCCTTGTGGCCTTGGCACCCCCAGAAATCTGTCTTCTCGGTCGGTAATGAGACTGAAATAAGAGGCTGAATGTCTGCGTATCCTGCTTGCAAAACAGGGAAGAAGAATGAGAAAACGTTTTCTGCCTGGAATAGCCAACTGTACCTTCTCTGTCGTGAACTATCAATATCCAACCATACCATCTCTGCTATGAACTATCCCTTACCTAGCAATGCTCAGCACAGAGAACACGGCAAGGCTTTGATGCTGGTCATGGCCCACAGACTGTATTTTCATACAAACAATAATGAATAAAAAATGTTTTCCAAAGTGTCTGTTTCTTTCCAAAGGGTCTTTTACTGTTCTGCAGTAGACAAACTCACAGTGTTCTTTAAACATATCTATAAAATTACTTTGAAGTAGAAGAGACTGGTTTATTATTTCAAAGTGGTGCAGCCTTAAACACTGGGAAAATGTTCCCCGTATTTTGCCCCATTCTCTAACTACGGCAATGAATGTCACAAATCTCATTTTAAATCTAGTGGTATGTACACATAAAAAGTGTTACATTTATTCTGAGCCCACAAAAGGTTACTCAGAATGAATCTCAGGCTAAATATATTTATATGCAGTGATAAAGCCTTATTTTACATTAAAATCACTCTGACAGTTTATGAATTCAAGGCTTCACCAATGTAAATAAAAGAAAGTCTTGTTATTGTAAAAATGGAATTGGAAATAGAGCAATGATGGAATAAAACTTTGAGATAAATTAAAGACTCGATAAAAGTCTCTCATCGTGAATGAACAGTACAGTGACAGTAGTGAGACTGCAAGTCACTTCATGTGGCTACATTTTCTAAGAAAGTTTTTTAATGAATTATCCTTTGAGAGTCACAGTCAAGCACACGTACATAAGAAAAGATGATATCAAAGAGGAAGGTAACGGGGGGTTGCTTTTCAGTATTGCTGCTCTTGGTTTTGCCTCTGTGATTCCTACCAAACAAAGGAGCCATACAGTTCAGATCTCTTTCAGCTCCGAAAGGTGCTGGTGTGAGCTTGACAAGCTCAACTAACAGAGGCAGGCTGCCAAGGATGCTTGGGCAGCAGTGCAGCCCACTGCGAGAAGGGCTGCGGGATCTCAGTGGGATGCCTTTCTCCTTCTCCCTTAGCCCGTCCTGTAAGCCCTGAAGTGCACAGGATAGAAAATCACTCTAAGTCACGCTGAGACAGAGCCCAAAGCATTGCCAAGCAGCCTCTGCTTGCAGCTTCAAGCTCCAGCACTTCCTGGGGCCAATTTTTTGCTGCTCCATGTGCCACAGCAATGTATTTCCACTTCCAGTGCTCTGATCCAGCCCCTACACACTTCAGTATCTCCATCTTCCCCGATACAGAGTCTTGCCTGCTCTGTTGCTGTGTCTCCTCAGCTGGCTGTAGTAGCCATCCTGGCTACTCTCTCTCTCCCCCTCCCTCCTCTTTTCCACATCACTCAGCTTTCAGATCCATTTCTTCATTTCTCTCTGCCCTACACAGCCTCATGATCTGGGCTGCTGTTCTAACCCCTTCAAGTGAGACCAGTGCAAGATTTTCAGACTCTAGCTCTACTTTACTCCACTCTCAGTAGAAATCCCCCTCCTAACACTCTCCTACTCTTACTGGTAAAGAGTAACTCCCCTAGACTCACATAGGACAGATCAAAGATCATGGTGTTCCCCAGAGCTTGACCTAATCTATATCTGGTCCTTCCCAAGAAACATCAGGAAGATAGGTGAAAGGAACTTCCAAACATGCTATTTATTCCTCCTGAACTTCGGGAAGAGGAGGAAGGGCACAATAGCAAACAGATTTCATTTGGAAAATAAGCCAGCAAAAGACTACAGAGTGGCAGCTAGCCCACTGGTTAATTCATTAATGTCCCTGTGGTCTTTCTTGTTCCAGGTGAATGCCTTACATACAATTTGTTTGGCCTAGAGTTTTTTTGGCTTCAACTAGCCTTTAATTATTTATACAAAATGAAACTCTAACAAGAAATAATGACCAGGGCATAAGTCCCCTCTGGAAATCAGAAAGCAACAGCTTGAACCAGGATCTCTTAAACCACATGTGCTGGTCCCAGCAAATCAAACAAATTTTTGACTGAAAAAAAAATTCCTGCTGAAAAAGCCAAAGAAACCAACATGATTCTGGAAAAGAGACCCAGAGCTGACTGTGACACACAGGCCGGCGCTGGCAGAAAGGAGCTGGACTTTTTTTTCTGCAATCTGCATAGCCACTGCATCAGCTCCAGGCTGAGGGATTCAGGCAAGTTGGCTGAGCAGGACAAATGTCTGTGAAAGGAGACTGAAGGGACACATGAAGAAAGGAGGAGAAAGTAGAGAAAAAGTAGCCAAGAAAAGTGGGGCAGGAGAAAGAAGACAAAAATGAAGACAAAGAACAGGAAGAACAATGCAAAAGGGGGCAGATAAGGGGAGAGAGGAGAGGAGCAAGACAGAAAATCCATCTTGCCAGAAACAAACATTTCTTATCAGTTAGAGGCAAGTGGTACCTCTGCAAAATCCAATTTCAAATGTCAGGACAGAAGTGATAGGGAAGGAATGAATCACCTACATAAAGGTGTTGGTTTGAAAACCAACACTGGGAGGTGCAGAGAAGTCTGAAGGACATAGGGTTTTGAAACAAAGGTGGGGCTAGCATTAGGAATGGGAAACATTTCTTCACTTGAGGTAAGTAAGTAGCTTGAGCAGCTCTGAAGCTCCATCTACGCCTCTCCAGGCCATCCAACTAGTCTGACTGTCACTGACACTCACAGATATTTTTGCAGATTAGTGACCTCAGATTAACACTAAGTGAAGACAACTCCTAACTTGCTGGTTTAGAAAAGTCAACATCTATTTCTTCTGTTGGGTTGATACTGACAGGTGCATCTACTTGGGAATGTGATATTCTGTGGGTTCTGGAGTCACCCTGTGGTGCTCACTTAGACCTTCTAGTCCCCAAATGCTATAGGTATTGCACACTGGCAGGGATGTTCCTGTAAGCTCCACCAAGGGTCTTCTCAGAGTGCATTAGCAGCATACTTCCCTGCTTTGAGCTCATACCCCATACGTGGCCTCTGAAAGGAGAAAAACCTCATGATTAGGTTCTAAATAAGATCTTAAAAAATACAATTTAAGCGCTTCCCTAAAGCTAGGATTCCCTGATGATGATGAAGGAACCATCTCAATATTTTCTCTTACTGTTATTTCTTGTGAACAATGAATTGTAACTATACAGAGAGTATACCACTACCTGAAAAGGGCTGACTATTAATACGGAGGAAAGAGGGAGACAGTCTGACAAGTCACTGAAATCCTTTGTTACGTTTATCCAAAAGTTCTGTCAAACTTTTTACATACAAAATAAAAAAATATCAGAAAACATCAGCATAGAGAATCAGTGGCATACAGTAACTGTACACAGATCCATCAAATAATGAATGGGACCTCAATACACTACTTATCCATTAACAGAGTTTTTTGGAGGTTTTTTTCAGGAAATAAGTGATGTAAGACTGCAATTTTCTGGCTCATATTTGAATCTAGATAAGAAGAGGGAGGCATGTTGAATGGAAATTGCCCCTTACAGAATCAATCAGCCTGGACATTTTAAGACATAAGGTAACAGTTAGTTGGGGCACAGCTATACAGCTTCTCGACTAGCTATAAGACTAAAATACAACCATGTATGACGGTTTTATGCTCACTGCCTACATGTCCAAACTCATAACAGCAACAGTGTTGAGTTTGCTTTCTTTTTCCTAAACTATTTTTCTTTGGAAATATAGTGAAACACCAGAAAAACCTGCACATGGCAAAAATCCATGTCACCACAGCATGAATCACTGAATGGCAGCAAACTGGCCGTCAGCCCTTCAGAGTAAGTGCACACACCATCTGCAGGAGGCTCATCTCTTCTGGCCTAATTTTTGGAAGATGCCTAAAAAGGGACAGCACAACTTGGAACAAGCTCTTTGTCCTGTCTATGGTATGGAATAAAAGATGAACGGGGTTTTGCCTGTGGGGAAATTCTGTGCTCAGCAACACAAAAAACTTCTGGCAGCTAGACAGACACCAGCAAGGCAATGTTACAAACATGACAGCCAACTGTGCCCTTTAATTGCTAGGCCATCACATAACATAATTTCTCTGTGTTATTTAAAGCATACACAAAAAGCAACTATCACAGAGTTTTTCAAGACACTGATGAAATAGCATTTGTTCCTTTCAAAGCTTCTTTGACAAGACAGGAATACTTCATGCTGGGAAGGCTGCCACTATGGGATCATGGCTTGCAAGAAATGTAAAAGTCCCATTTCTGAAACTGCAGACCTGTCACATATCAGACTTGAAATTTCATGACAGTTTATGGGGTTTTTTTTTCTTTCTTTGTTTTGTTTTTAAGGAATGGAGTTTTTCTACTTACCTTACTGAAACCAGCCTAGGATTTAAAAAAATTATGCCCTTCATGGAAGACCCAAGGCTCAGACTCTTGTGAGTTTTGATGAAGAAAGAAAATGCTTTTCTGCCAAGCTGATTGGGGTTTATTATTTTCAAGGGTTTTAACTATAAAGACACTAAGCCAAAACAGTGATTTAAGCTACCCAAAGGTGTAAAATTTTAGAATGAGTTTTTAAAAGCTGTTAGTAACGCTTTGGGTCAGACTGGAATTATAAGGGAATTTGAACTCTGAGTTGTTACCAATTTGGATGAAAGTCTCCCACTCAAAACAACCATACTGCCTGTAACTTACTTGCAACAAGACTAAAGCTCTTCCGTGGCACTGGATCAACTTTCGTCAGTGAGAATGCTCACTATTTACCCTGTATATAAGCCACTACCATTCATAAAGTAGTGGAAGTGTCCACATTTGAAATGAGATAGAAGACAAGGGGCATTCTCAGGAAACGTAGTCCCATCTAATATGTTTGCTCTCCTATTTTTCAATCTCCAAGCTTGCAAACAGGTGACAGAAACCATAAAAATGTGTGACATTACCAAGAAAAGAGAGCATCTGCTTTCCTGTGTGTCACGACACCATATACAGGTTATTTTCAAAGGTGTAGTTTTTATACTAACTAAACAAACTTATTTAAAACCACTTCCCATCACTAGCAGTAATTCAATCTTCACTCTCCATATGCTTTCTTGATATCTACAGGACACAGTAGTGCTGACAGTTTACCAAAAGCATCAGCCATCTGAAGAATACTTTATGCTCATATTAAAATGCTATTTTTCAAATAGTTTCCCATGTGAAGATAAGCATATTGGGTGAGCCAAAGGAAGCACTGGCAAAGGAATTCCCTTCAAGAGGATATCAAAATAGGGCACGTGCATTTACCTTCTAATAAATATCCTTCCTACAATGCCAAGTACAACAAGTGGCTGTAGAAGATACAGAATCTAAGCTGATAAGACATGTTTCATCTCAATCTAACTGCCACAGAAAGCCCTGCCAACCGCCGTACATCTTCAAGGGGAGCCGATCAGAGGCCAATACTGTGGGGTACCACTTCAGGGTTGCAAAACTTGCCGATTCCCAGTCCTACAAGTTTCTGTACTACTATGGCCTTAACAACAAAGCAATGCTCAGCTACTACCACCAAGTTTTGCCTTGGTTTGGGTGGGTGCCACAAAGGAACAAGTTCGCCGGGCTCTTATTTAATGATATACTTTGGTACAGAATAAGAGCTCTGGAGAAAATTACTGAAACAAAAGTGAAGGAAGGACTCAGTGGCTTTGCCTCGCCACAGTACCTGGCACACCACAGCTGGGGGGAGCAAATCCTGACTTAGAACAGCCACTATGGTAGAAGTTTCCACTATCATAAAAGCATGTAATAAGAAGATCAGGGAAAAGATTTACCACTTTGCTCCAGCAAGGGAACAAAGTCCTATGAACTTTTCAACACTGATACTGCCTGTAGCTCAAATCCAAGATACTATTTCTCTAAAGGTGCAAAGCAAAAGAAACTTGACCCAAGAGCTACTGCTGCTGCTTTGCCAAAAATAACAACTACTTTCTAGCATGAGTGCAGTCCTGCAGTTCAGGTTTCCAAATCCCCCAACCAGGAGTTGCTAAACAATACTCTAATCCCCAGAGAGTTCCTACAGGAACTGATATTTTAACACTTTAAAGCAGAACATTTATCTTTATCCACTTTCTAAAGCTTTCTGAATAAAAAAAAAAAAGTCTGGCAAGCAGACTGATGAGAGCATTTTGCCTCTGGCTAATCCAGTTTATAGAAAAGATAGCTGCTTTGTGATCCCAACTACTTCCATGGATTGTTACACTAGCATTTTATTTTCTTCCGCTCTGGCAGAACACAACTCTAGGATTATACTTCAGGCTACTGATAAAGTTAGCTTCTACTTCTGCTTATTGACTGATCACTGTAGCAAATGGCTCTCTAATAATTCCAGAAACTCCCTCCTATCCTTGCAAATGGTGTCATAAAGATTTGTTCCAGGATTTTGTTCTAATGGGACATGAAAATATAATCTAGAAGGATGATTAAATCTTCTTGCTTCCTATATAGTTTAAGGTACCACCGTAAAGAGAGATACCCTAAGCTGGGTATCTGTTCAGCCTTCCAGAGTAACCAAAGCAGCACTCTTTTACATAAGACTTCTGGAAAAATAGCATATTTCTTTTAGGATGTCTATGGCTTTTCTTGCTTTCATCACAATACTTATCTGAAATCATTCCAGAATGCCACAAGCATAGGACTGAGCACGGAGAATTCCTGGGGTTCAATTCAGAAGCTGTAACACAGGACAAAATGACTGAGGTAGGTTCAGCTCTTGTATAAATTAGTTGTCCCAGGCTCCTTCAACAGAGTGGAGACCCAGGCATCTCATCCAGTCCTAGCTTGTGATGAACTGCCTGGAACTGCTCTGGAAGAGCATCTCCTACTTTTTTTTTTTTTTCTTTTTTGGCCCACAGAGGACACACAGGGCTAGACAAAACACATACTTCCAAGAGCAAATCTTAAATTATGCGGATCGTCATCTTACAATTCAGTTAGTTTTTAGAGCCAATGCTTGGCTTGGACAAGAAACAGTAATCCTGAGAACATGGAAGCAAAGGTGAACAGCATGAACCTGAGAAGCCATGGGTGTTTCCAAAAGCACAGGTACATGAAACCTATTAAAAAAAAAATCAAAATTATTAACACACCTGACTTGCAGGAGAGGCATTTCTTAATCCCTGGTAAGGCCAGTCTGCTTTTGAAATACTAAATACCTTTGTAGATCTGTTCCACATCTTAGAGATTGATAAATGCACTTCTCTGAGAGACTACATGCTAACATGGCATCTGCTTAGCTGCCAAACCTTGAGATGTCTATGGCACCCTCTGAAGCACTGGGAGATGCCAGCAGTGTTGCTGGTGTGCTGTTATGGCAATGGAGCTTCAAAAAGCTCTTCTTTCAGTAGGCTTCTTTCTGGAGGGATATATTAACAGTATGTTAGCTGTAACTGGCCTTCAGTCCTTTAGCTTCATCTGTATTATAGGGATAACAATTTCTATCCTCTGCTGGTTTAGTCTTCAGTTTATAAGAAGCTCGCTTTTAAGCAGCAAAATTGCAAATGTTCCTATTCATACATTTGGAGCAACTTTAAAGTAGAATAAGCATCTTGCTAATAACATTTTACAGACAGTATTCAATGTGAATGTCAGGGACACTGAATGTCAGGGAGCAAAAATATAATAGACTCATCTTTACAGAGAAAGAAGGGAATAGAGACACAAGATCAAAATCTGAATCAGTTGGAATGATGCAGAAATTGTTCAGAAAATGTCAACTATTTTTCTTGTGATTTGTCAAGCATGTAGAAATTTTCTACTCGGGGAGGGTGGGAAGGGTGGTTTTAGGGAGAGGGGTTGGGTTTGCTTTCCTCAAATTAGGAGTTTTCTTCCTTCTGGATTATACAAAAACTGAGAGAGTTTGCAGTTTTTGAAAACTGGAAACCAAAAAAACCTTTTGAGAAAAACACTTCCATAGCTTGATAGCTTTTCATTAAAATTTTTGTTTGGGGGTGGGGAAGCCACTAAAACACCACGATCAGAAATATGTTGACCAACTTCATGAGCTGAGTGCTTGGGGAAAAGTAATGAAATACTTATATCCTTAGTGAAAGAATAAAAACTTGAAAGAAACAATACTGAAACAGACCTTGGATGGACAATAGCAAGAACCTAGATGAAGAGGTAACAGTGGGTTTGCAGGACAAAGTGTTGGCCAGAGAGAGTTAGGATGTGTTAATAAGGGTTTATATCTAACCTGCTGACACCTGGGAGAAGTCATTCAACTGCCCACAAATCTGTGCAAGCTATTAGTTACAGACAGGGAGAATGTCGTGGTTTAACCCGGCTGGCAGCTAAGCACCACGCAGCTGCTCGCTCACTCCCCCCCCCCTCAGTGGGATGGGGGAGAGAATTGTAGAAAAGAAAAAAAGTAAGACCCGTGGGTTGAGATAGAGACAGTTTAATAAGAGAGAAGAATAACAATAGTAGTAATAATAATAATAGAATATACAGAATATATAAAACAAGTGATGCACAATGCAATTGCTCACCACCCTCTGACCGATGC